>WAAG01072708.1:0-43869 GCA_013390105.1 Tichodroma muraria
GGGAGGGGGGGCATGTTTTGTTTTTGCTGACTCTGCAAACTGATACTTTGAGGGAATTGTTTAGGGAAAGCAGAGAGTCCTTTATATTATGTACGTCATTGCCAAGTGATTTGGCAGATCCCTCCACGAGATGCACTCTCTGATAGGTTGACGGAGAGCTGGACTGGCCAGTTACCAGCAGAAAAACTCAAACACTTTTAAAATCTTAGGATGGCCAATTTGTGGTTTTGGCTTAAGAAAGAAAGAAGATGAAAAATAGAGACAGCTGGGTGTCAGTGAGGGATGGAATATTGAGATAATTTTTGTTACTGTGCCACACAAAATTCACTGGCTTTGTACATTTGTTGTATCCAGCTAGGGCAAACACACACACTGACTACGTACACCTGCAAAGGTGTCAGTTGTGTCAGTGCTTGTCTGAAGCCAAAGCATCACAAAAGATCCATTCCCTAACATGTAGATCTTGACATTGAGACATCAAGTAATGGCTGGTTTCTGGTCCTTGCAGAAAAATCTCTTTGGCTTTGATCCTCCCAAATGCCTACCTGTCCAGGATGCAGTAAATCCTTGAAATATCTGAATGAAGACACATCAAGTTTTTGCAGCCAAGGACAGAAACCAGGCCAAAGACTTGCCTGGGCCTACAGGCAATGGGACAGTGTACATTAATACGGCAACAGCAGAATATTGTGCCATTATGAATAGGAGTATAACTTTGCCAGATTAACTCCTGACATAAATATATCCCTATCTGCAGAAAGAGTAAGAAGAGAATGCTCTGTACAGGAATTGCAGGACATAAACACCAACTAAAGCCTGTTATTGACCACCATTCAAATGGAACTGGGGTGGGGAGAGAATGAGAGGCTATTGGTTTAAACAAGGTAAATCCCACATCGTGTAAAGTAAGGGGTTTTACCTTAATACCAAATGACAAAATGTGTCTTCTTGCTGTCTTTTGCCACTTAGTTAAGGAAAAACCTCTGGTGAAATTAGTTCTTGCCCTCCAGCTGAATGAATACTGAGATACCTCAGTTGCAGAGTGATCGGGTGCTCGAGCACCCTGTGGGCAGGGCTGGCTGCTTCTGTGCCAAGGAGCAGGCTGTTTCTTGGAAATGTTTATGAAATTCAGCTGTGCTCCTGCTGGAGCCAGACACTTTAAATTAAAATAAAACAAAACCCAACAACAACAAAACAACAACAAACATACCAAAACATCCAGCCTCAGATCTCTCAGGCCATTAGTATATCTCACTGGGTTTCGCCTTCTACCCAATGCTGTCAAATACGTATTTTGTTTGGTTCTGCAGGGTGGAGGGAGTTGGAGGGTTGCCTTCACTGCTGTCAGTGGTTCCTAATGATGCTTCCCACTAGAGAAAATGAGCTTGCTTGCTGCAAATCCAAATTCCCTGTGGGGCACAGTTTGGGAAACTGAAGATATGGGAAGGAAAATAATGTCTATTAGGGCAACGCATAAACATCCATAAAGCAGAATAGCAAAACATCTACAGAGAATGTTGTAACTTTGCCAGCAAACTAATTAGTGTCACTGACTGAGGAAGGAGCTGTGACAGTCAAAAAGTTAAAATAAAAATAAATCAAAAGTTTAGTCTAGCGGTTATAACAGGAAATTACCAACAGTCAGGGCTCCTACATTTTCCTGGTTCTGCTTCCGATTTACTGAGAAAGTTGGAGAAGCCAGATTTTAAAAGTAGCTTCTAATTTGGAAAGCTTCCATCTCTGATGCCTAGCTGTACCCACAGAGGTCTCCACAAACCAGTATCTTCAGTGTTCCCTGTGCATTTGTGAGGGTGGAGCACTTCAGGGCACTGTCGTCTCTCAAGTCACCTATGTGACCTGAACAAACTCACAGTCACTGGCCCGCCCAAGTGGCCGTCTCAAAGTTTCCCGTCTGGGAATTGTGGCTGGCACAACATCTTGCTGTGGGAGTCTGATGTTTAAATGCTCTTTATGGCTGACATAACATTGCTGTGGGAGTGTTATGTTCAAAGACTTTTTGTAAACATTTACAAGGCTTCCAAGACACACTCTGTCTCCAAAGTCACTGCTGTTACTTTTGGAAATAATGAACCCTGCGACCTGCACATTTTCTGGAAGGACCACTGCTTGGTAGGGGCACTGAGCTGCATTTTCAAGTCTGGCTGGAGGAGGAGTTTAAGTAGAGGGTTACTTAATCAGAGAATCAANCAATCTGTGATGCTTCAGGAGGGAAGGTGTTTCAAACACAGGAGCTCTCTGGACCCAGGGTTTCTATTCAATTCCATGAGAATGTCTAAATGAAGAGAGCATGTGGCGGCTTCTTGCACTGACTTGTGCTACAAACTCCTCAGAGGCAGAAGCAAATTAACTATCCAAAATAAGGTTGTCTCCATAAATTGACATTTTCCTGCCCTACATTCAGTTGCAATCTCTCATCCTTATCAAGGGATACCATGGGTCGCAGAGCTACACTCTGGGTGCCTGCCAGCACTCACTTAGTTGTGGAAGTCTGAATGTTTCTCACTATAGCAATTCGCTATTTTTTCTTCTGTGCTATACTGCTGTAAATATGCACGTCCTGGTCAGCTTCATCTTTGTTATCAGCCAGAATATTTACGGAATATTGTCAGAATATTGCTTGTCAGAAGCAAATTATTGTAAATGTTTGCCTGTTTGTAATGAAGGTTGCTACTGATCCAGTCTTCTAAAGAATATTGCTATCCTGAGGAATAAGCATTAAAAAACAGAGAATGTTGTTTACTGACACTACAGAAAGAAAAGAAAAAAGGCTGGAGTAGGTTTGGTGTCCCCTGCTCTTCCACCCACAGCATGCGGGGGAGAGCGCACTCAATGTTCCTTTCCCTCTTGCTCCCACATGCGACCCAGGAGGTAACACTGTTCACCATCTCCATCAGCCACTGGAGCCTGAGTCTCAGAGCTCCTGCCAAGCTCAGGTCTTCTGCCAACCACCTGCTTTTGCAACCCGGGTTTTCACATAGAAAGCAATTTGGACCTACACACTGAAAAATCACACAAACTCCCAAAACAAAAACAAATGCCTTCCCAGCATGATTGCTCATTTCACTTTTGTAAACTTTATCTGGAAGCCTTAAAAAAGAAAATCTGCTCAGGCCTGACACATAAGTAAGTGACAAAGAACCCTTTGATAGGTTATCATAGTATCCTGCCACTATACAGGCAAAGTACCTCCCTCTAGGCAGCAACAAACACAGTGAATGCATGGACAGTGATTCAACACCTGCTAGGGACTCTGGGAAAATGGCTTCATCTTTACAGCCATCCTAGCACAGCTGGATGCAACACCCTCATCTTCACATTCCTCACCATATTTTGTTAAGTACAATACTGAGTTTTAGTGAGTGAATGTATGTACAAAAAATAAACCTGGTATTTGCACACAGTCATTCTCAACTCTACTGGCTTCCCTAGATAAAAAGGCTTTCTTTAAGGGACATTTAACACTCAGACATCATAACACACCATTTGAGAATCCTTTCCTGTTTCCTTCAAAAGGCAGAAAGAGTGAAATCATTTACCAAGAGCAAGAAACCAGATAAAGCTAATAAAAGTTGTTATTTCCACTAGTCAGAATGTCTTTCTTTCATACTCAATCCCAGTTTGTATGCTTCCATATGATAATATATAGGCTGTGAAAAAGCAGAATTATTAAAGATCTTCTTAACTACAGGTTTTTAATGGAAAATAGACTAGATTTCTAAATGGAAATTTCTACTTAAAAAGTAGTCCTTTATTACTAATGACCTACTCCTCCTGATGCTATATATATTGCTAGCAATATATACTCAATAGAGATGATTTTATCATAATGAAACTAATATTAAAACTATTTATTCAAGAAGTGAAAAGGTACATTTCTAAATACCCAGTGTCACTAACAAGTATTATGTTTTCTTGAACTTTTGAATACTTTTTACAGAAACAACTCTCAGAACCGTAAAACCATAGCTTCAACATATGAACTCTTCATTAATGGGATATGTCCTTCATGCTTGCCTCCAATATCTTCTGTCCAATCTTCTGTCCAAAGTTTCCTAATTAAAAAAGTCTTTATTTTTCTACTGCACACACAGACGTTTCCAGTCATTCATTGCTGCTTCCCTTTGTTTTGTAGGCTCGTCCAAAAGGAGAAGGCCTGACACCATACCAGGGCAAGAAACGCTGCTTTGGGGAATACAAGTGCCCCAAATGCAAGAGAAAATGGATGAGTGGAAACTCCTGGGCTAACATGGGACAAGAATGTATCAAGTGCCACATTAATGTTTATCCTCACAAACAGGTAGGAGAAGTGCAGACCTGATGGCAGCAGGCTTGGAACTAGGAATGCTGTTGACTTTGTAAAGTGTGGGTAAGGCTTAAACAGAACTTGACAACACAGCACAGAGAATGTTTCCCAGATGAGCTGTCTCAGTCCTGGAGATCTGGACAGGTGCCATCAGAGTTTGTAAATCTGAATGTTCTTTCAGTACAAATAGCTCAAACCCAAAATCTTTACCTGCCTTTCTTACAGAAGGAGACTGTAGGGCTTTTTAGTCTTAGATAGAGTAAAAAAGTTCAGCAATAGCAATTGGCCTTCTAGTCCTTCTAATTCTCTTCATATTTACACCAATTTATTGTTTCATTCCACTGCTGTCAGCAGAGTTACTTCTCTTTTCACTTGTTGAAATTTGCTCTTGTATTCTTTTTAAAGAATACAAGAAAAAAAAGTACTGCTTTTTTCACTTGTTGGATTTGCTCAAGGGGCTATCTCTACTTACTAAGAGTAGTGATAAAGGAGAATACTAAGATAACTCCTGCCTACAAAATGCCTCGGTTAATAACACTAACTTAACATAAGAATCTCAAAGCTTCCAAGGTCTCTTGTTCCTTAGCTCTATTTAGACAGCTTGTCTAAAAAATCCAAAATCCAGGCTGAGTCACTTACCACATGCATGGAAGTACAGTCTTGAGGGTGAGAGAAATTACAGGACCATTGATAGAAGACCATTTATAGCACAAGTCTATAAATATTTACCTCGTCCTTCAAATTTCTTTCCAACATTTGTGTTGATGCTCAAAGAAATCATTCAAGAGGTATCCCATCCACAGTGTACAGGAGGCATTACAGATTATAGACTTAGATGCGTGCATTTTTGTAGTAAAGTTTTGCAAGTAGTCCACTGCGCAGAGCTGCCCCTCATGCAGGGCTGGAGGATTCCAATCTGCACAGCAGTGCTAAAGTCAGACACACACTGTGGGAGGGTTGCACTCTACAGTGCTCCTGTAAGCTGTGCTTGCCACCAAGCCATGTACACAGTACTGTCTGGGCAATCATCACGGCATGTGAGGGCAGCACAGCCGACCCCATCACTGTTTCCATGCCATTCCCTAGGGACACCATAACTCATGGATGTGGGAGGGCAGAATTCTGTCCACGTGCTCATGTCCCAGCAGCAGATATTGCAGTTGAGATTTTCAAGATGAGTGCATTTCAGCTAGGCATCCCAATATAAATAGCTCGCAACCAGTCACTCGTGCTCCTCCCCAAAATGTGAACTCTGAACTTCGACCTGAAAGATTCTCCATCCTGGTATCACTGCCTCACCTCCACCTGCATTATTTCTCAGTGCTACCGTTGTCATCCTTTCTAGTCCTTTTCATTCTCCAGAGGTGCCCTGTGCTGCTTGTGGTTAACCATGACAGCAACAGGCGGATGGTGAAGGGAGCAGCATCGATGCGTGCACAGAGCCAGCAGCAGCGGGGAGCTGACAGGCTCAGGAGGTCTGTGGTGCTCTTGTACAAGCATGCAGTACCACACCAGACTCTCTAAACATTTTTCAACATTTACCAGAGGGGAGCTATTCTGCCCTTCTGCCCCATTTTGGAAAATATGTTATACCCAGTCACCAGCATTCTTATACTAAGAACTGTATTTTGTAAAAGCACAGTGAAAGATTTAATTACAAGTCCAGTATTTCTAGTTTGAGAATAAAAGCACAGAAGAGTCTTGTGCAAAACACAATATGTTTTTATTTTTTTTATATATCACTGCTACACCACCTTAACATTTTCTAGATATATTTCCTATTTACTCTTTAGATTTTGATTATTTTGTTGGTACCTACCATAGTAGAGGCCTCATTCATGTTTAATTTCCTATGCACTTCCAGAATTTTTTAAGCCATCACTTCCCTCTCAGTGGATGTCTTCAGTTAATTGTGTGCTCCTTCCGCATTTTTTATATGGGATCAGAGTATTTGCATTCTCATCTCAAACTTCTAGTGGACAGGCTTTCCAACTTAAACAATTCACCTAAGAGAATATCTTGCCTCCCCCTAAACATCATGATTCTCTTGTGTCATTTTAACTCCATTTGAAAAAAAATTAAGTGTTGCATTAAAAAAAAACTAGCAGATACTACAAAACAACAAAGTTACCACAATATGTGATGTGATTGATCAAATTGTACAAATAATCAATAAATGGAGTTTTTTCTTCAGTTTAACAAAAACCAGAGGAACTGGAGAGGTCTGACCTCCTCTCAAGATCAGACAGCATTTACTTCTAGTGAAATAAATTATTTCTACTTTCAAGCAATCTTGTCAATATTTCTCTTCATCAAGGCACTGTAATTCATCATCTCCTGTTCCTACTCTATGCCCTACCATTTGGTAACCATATAATTGTAACCTAACAGGAAAAAAGATATCTTGGAACATTGTTTAAAAAAATAATGAACATTTTATCAGCAGATGAAAATCACTGCTGGTCCCTCAACATGAAGTAACCTTTTTTCAAGTTAGAAGAGCTTCCAAAACTATAAAAACTGTAAACGTCTCAGCCCATACCTAAAACAGTCAGGGACCACATTTCCCTGGTGAGGCCATAGGATAGAACGTTTCCATCCACCAAGTCTATTCATCATGAAAACTCACACCATGTCAAATCAACCCCCCCGTTCCACCCCTGGTCCTAAGCAGTGGCAGACACAGAAAGGTGTGTGTGTGTATAGACAAGACACAACAATCACCTCTGAGGATACTTTTCCAACCTCTTGTATGGCCTAGTGAATACCTCTGCATTCTCCCAGTTTGACAGCAAACAGATCAAACCTTGCAGTCTATTAAATAGCTGAAATCCAATCACATGGGCCACCAAGCCTTGCTGCGTCACCATCACTGTTGGAGAGTAGGACACTTGTCCACAATTTAGGATGATAACTTGAAAACCTTGTTTCAGGATTGCTCAATACTCATTGCAGTGAATTAAGAGTTTCTTCTCAATGGCCAGGCTTGCCCTTTTCTCCCATCCTCATCTCCATAGTTGTATTTCATCTTCCCCAGCCACCTTCCCAAATCCGTGGATTTCCCAGGACTGAAAGGTTTGTCCATGTCTCACTAAGGATGGTTTGGTGCTGAAGTACTCCCATGTAACTGGCTCAAGCAATAATATACTGAAGATAATAATCTCCACTCTGGATAGCTCTGGGGTAGCCATTCAAGCACATATGTTGGCTCTGTGAATGGCTTGTGCAGCTATGATCAAATCTTGATTTCCTATGCATACCTTTCATTAGTGAGTCCCTGGAGAGGAGAGCAGCCACACTTGCCTGCCACCTGCTCATTGTTCCTGGAGGCTCATTTCACTCCAGGAAACTATCCCGAGCCAGTTCCCCACAAGGAGCGTCTCAATTCAGCCCTATGCTCTTAGTCCACATGGCCTAGCTGTGAGAATGAGCTTTTAATCTCTCTGGGGCAGGAAAAGTTTTCTCAGCACTTTTACAGCTGTGTATATAATTTAGAGTGCTCTATAAATGCAGCTCTAAATCTCTGTGTTTAAAGGAGAAGGTGGAGCATGTACTACAAGGAGTAGCACAAGGGCCTTGCAAGAGGGCTACTGCCATTCATTCCCCAACTCATCCACCGAGTGGGCAATCAGGTGGCTGCAAAACCGCTCCTCAAGCAAACTTGGCTTAATTATTTCACTGTGTTCTTCCTTGTGCATTTTCACCACTCCCTCAAGTGACAAACCTTCCCATGGGAGTGCTTAACAGGAATGCACAGAACATGGGGCAAAAAATATGGTCCCGTTGAGCCCAAGCCTTACTGAAGGCTAAAGAACTACCCAGACAAATCCGCTCAATGGCAATTGCAAAAGTTGGTTCCCAGGTAGTTACTTCAACTACTCTAAACATAAACAGGAATCTCAGACAAGACTTAAACCTCTCATATTCTTCCAAGAAACTTGGATTTTGTGGTTGTTTATGCTCCTTCTTACCCTGATACCAAGCTCTGAATTCTCATTTTCTTCCCCTGCCTCCTATAGCAGCAACATCTGCACCCATGCTTACTTCCTGGCTGGCCTCTTATCAAGGCTTCTTCTCCGACTTTGTGGCTACAGCCAGTGCTGTTTGTGATGACAGCTGCTGCACTGGTGCAGAACCAGTCATCTGGTGACTGACTTGCCCTCTTGGACACTATTTTCTTCCAGCTGTCAGGAATTTACTGTTGGACTGGAAATAATTTGGTATGTAAATACATACCTCATGATACTCAAGTTATTACTTTCATGGGCAGTTCAGTGGTCTCATCATTATTTCCATATCTGAGTGCAACCACAGCCACCTCACTTCCCCCAGTATGGGGAGGGGTGGGTACGATCACTCAAGCCCAATAAACGTTTCAACAGTTTCAAGCCTACAACTATGATCTTTTGACTCTTTGTATTTATTAAACCCTCCCCAGCATGCCCACACTAGTGTACCCCAGCTATGGGAATACAGTTCACCCCACACTGCTGCTTTTCTGAACTCTAAAAAGAGATTTTCACCATTTACCTCATGCTGTTATCATTCATTCCTAGCTAGCCTGTCCCAGAGGAATGCTGCTGACAGAGGCTGCTTCTCTCTCTAAGCATCCTGCCTCTGATCTGCAGCCTTCTTATCACTGCCTCTTGGATTCACAGTGACAGCCCAGGGCCTTGGTAATGTCCCTCTTCCCCCAGGCAGTTAGAAAAGCAGAGGGTCTGCTGCTCAAGAATACACATTGCATTTAATCTTTTCTTCCCCAGTGCCCAATTTTTTTTATTGGACTAAAAATTTACAAATTAACGACAGCATGTGTTTCTGGAGGGAAGCATGGCTCCTTAAGACTGCTAACCTAACAATTATCCTGCCAGCAATAGCTGCAGAATCTTTCTATTCACATTCCTAATCTGACATTTAATCATCTCATTTGCTGCATTAAGACTTGATGTAAATGAGTCCAGAAAATTATTTTTAAATGTTTTCTCTCATTTGAATTCTGATGTGATCGTCTATCCATCAGTTGTGCAATTAAATTGTTCCATTCTACAGCAGAAAAAACATCAGTCTTCTGTATACAAGCAGAAGCAGGCACATTATTCCATTCAACATCTTAGTGGAAGCAGTTTCCCTCAAGATGTCCTAGTGATGCTTTCTTTAACACCTAACACTTCATAAGGGTGAGATTTTTGTTTGAGGGGTTTGAGGTTTCAGCTTACTGTTGGGGAATGCAGAGGTCATTCAGTACATGTAGATTGGGACAGCAATAATTCATAATCAGAAGTTAATTTGCAGGTCAGGAATTGATATATAAATTTAAATTTCTTTCAGCTTCATTCCCCATAGGCAATATCTTTATTCACCACCACCAAATGCTTTCCTGGTGGCGCTGCACAAGATTATTTCCACCCCGCAACTACCAGGAGAAAATTAAAGAAAGATGCACAGAAGTGAAGTCTGGAAGAATACAACTATGGATGCTTGCATTTAAAAAATAAAAAAAATAAAAAAAATTAAAAAAAAGAAAAGAAAAGAAAAGAAAAGAAAAGAAAAGAAAAGAAAAGAAAAGAAAAGAAAAGAAAAGAAAAGAAAAGAAAAGAAAAGAAAAGAAAAGAAAAGAAAAGAAAAGAAAAGAAAAGAAAAGAACAACAAAATTTAACTTTTGCAGTTAAGCTCTCCATTTAATGGAAAAAGGATATCTTCTCCCCTGAGGAACACAGCAGGATTTACTGTTCCACAAGCCCCATTTCACCCCTTTCTAAGGAAAGGAGTTAACTTTTCAGCCAAATAGCCTGTCCCCTTCTCCACACCCTGTCCAAGTGCATGGCTGAGTCCTCAGCAGCAGTGCAGAGCTCTTGCAGCCTCCTCAGTTGCTGGTGTCCCCTGCAGAATTCAGGCTACCCCCAGAGCTGACAGAGTGAGCATCAGCCAGACCCTGCTGCACCCCTCTTGTGCCAGTGTCCTCTCCTTCCCCTCTGCTTCCACCACACCAGGACTGGGGAGAATTGCCCAGCCCTGATGGACATACAGCTCTTTGACTAACATCCTACACTTTTAGCGTAGTGTAAGAAAGGTTCCAAGAGTATAAGATTATTACTTCTGGGTTGTCCTCAATTAGACAGCAGCAGGACAAGAACACTTGCTACTCAGGGTGATTAAAGCGTTCTTTTTTTGCCTTTACAAGAAACCCATGAAGAGAAAATGGCAAATGGAGATAAGCTGGGATTTCATTTTATGCAAAAGTTGGGTTGAAGTGGCTTTGAGACACAAACCACACAAATACACTACCAATTTCAAAGCCTCAGCCCTCCACCACCTCACCAGAAATGCAGTCTGGGCTCTGCACGGCTTCATTCCTTCTAGCTGGCCCTTGGCAACCTGCTTTCCTGCATTTGTAACCCCTCTCTCCCAAGCCTGTGTCGTAATATACTGGTAACAATAACAGTTCTGAAATCAAAATGCTTTGCAGGCCAAAAAGCTGAGCTCAATCAGCGCAGGGGGAAAGCAAACCACGGAGAGCTATTGTTTCTGAAAACCATCCAAAAACTCTTGGCGCTTCAAGGCATTCCCAATGTCCTTTGCACTATTTCCAGGAAAAATGATTCCCAAGGCCTTGCATATTAAAAAAAAAAAAAAAAAATCTGGCTTATATCAATAAACATGATAACTGCTGTATTTTTCTCTTTAATCAGAGCACAGCTAACATGTAGAAGCAATCAGAGCTGAGTCAAATAGCCTGTTTCAAGTGTAGCATTTCAAAACTCTCATTCGCTTTTGAAGAGTGTAAATTAACCCCTGGGACTCCAGAACCTGAACTTCATCTTTGTATATTTATGTAATGCGAATTCTTGAAGAACATTTGTGGGCAGCTGTTGGTGGAATAAGTGGTAGATGAGTAGAAAGGCAGTTTTTCTGACAAATACACTTATGTGACTCTCCTGTCTTGTGGAAGAAGCAGTATCTGCACAGTGCTTAGACTGCAAGCCTAGAAACAGAATTGCTGGTTCTGATCTCAAATCTCAACAGAGTGACATTGAACAAGGTATTTAAAGCTCAGCAGAGTTGCAGGGCATTTGGAGATGAGAAATCCATCTAACTCCCTCATCTGACAAGACAATCCCAATTTGCAGCTGAAATGCAAATGAAGTTAGATTCAAAGACCTACATGGCGCAAGACAGTATCATGGTTCAAAACACTGAATCAAGCAAACCATTGACAATTGCTACTGTATCACTCCTATATATTGTTTTGATTAGCTGTGCAACATAAGAGTTTTGCACTTATAATCCAGTACAATCAAGCAAGAATTTACAGACATCCCTGGTTCAGGATGATAGAACATGTTTTCTGTCATTTTAGCTATTCAGAGAGCTGTGAAACCCTTCTACTCCCTGATTTATGAGCAGTTCTTGCAGTATTACATAGCCAAGAAAGAAAAAGCTTTAAGTATCTCTGTTCCTGTCCACAAAGTTTCAGGTAGATGGCTTGATGAAGAGCTCATAAATGAAATCTTAGATGATCAGGTATACTTTAAGACCCTATAGATAAAGAAAAGTGTTAAGAGATAAATGGCCAAGATGGTGTAATTTATATTTACCCATCCACTGCTCCAAGGATCACATTTTGAAGATATAATCAGGGGTCTAATATCCCTGTAACAACAGCGAGATGCTTGTGGCTAGTTTTCAGATTTCACACCACATGCTGTATCTGCCACAGTCCCATGGAAGACCTGCTGCCTTCATGGCACTGTGCAACGAAACAGTCTTTTGGATACATTTCATGAAAACAGATCAGTTATGGGTTAGGAAACTTGGAGTTTTTTCCCAAGCAAATGCACTTTAATAAGTTCTACCTCACATCTCTATCACTTCCCTACCTTCTGGCCTTCCCAAACACTTAACTTTGTCGCAGTATTTAACATGGGCATTTTATTTTCAGAAGGATTTTGAAGCCTTTTACATGCCATGGAAAATGAAAACACCAATGCCTAGTAACATGAATCAACTTCATTTCCTCCAACACTGTCATTTCATGAAAAGTATTAAAAACACATAACTTATTACTCAGATTCAGTGCAAAGGATTGTGTCATGAGATTTTGTTGGATTTTGTTTTGGTTTTGTATTAGTTTGGAATTTTTTTTTAATTTTATTAATAGCTTTGCAGCTGCTCTGCTTCAAAACTTTCAGCCTCAAAACCATGGGGCTACCTGTTGGGAAAACACCATTTAGCTATGTAGTATCTGTGCATGGTTAAGACAGTTTTCTTCATGTAGCAGTCCTAACATTGGTAATCCCTGCTCTCCATTCGGTGTAATGGGATTCCCGTGTTTTAGGTGTTAATGCCTTTGGAACATCTAAGTTACTGGAGCTAAGCAAATGAACTCTTTTGTTACTGCTTTTATAAACTAAGTCCTCAATTCAGTGTTTTTGGACTTTGTCTACAACCAAGTTAACACCACCTTTATGGAGAATGACATTAAATTGTAAGGCCACTCTGAACTAATGTAGAGCTGAAGGGCTGAAAAAACCACTCCATGCCTTCAGGAAAGAAACATAGTCTCTTTTTAATTACCAGTAGAAAGCTCAGGGTGTAAAAGTAGACTTCACATGCTTAAAAAAGATTAACAAGGCCAAAACCTTGGATCTAATCTGATTTCCTTCCCACCACCTGCAGAGACCCCTGGAAAAGCCGGATGGCCTGGATGTTTCAGACCAGAGCAAAGAACATCCTCAGCATCTGTGTGAGAAGTGCAAAGTTTTGGGCTACTACTGCCGCCGTGTGCAATAAACCTTCAAAGTGGCCTCTTCCCACCCCCATCATCCTTAAAGATTCTCTGGCAGCATGCGACCAACAGCAGCACAACAGATCAAGATAAAAGCTAAAATAATTGCCAATATTGCCTATCTAATAATATGCCTTACCATTAATAGAATGTAACATTTCTCCTGTGCATGTGCATGCATGCAATAGGTATTTACAGGACTATGATTTGTATACATATATATGTAAATTTATATATGTACACACAAAGTGTTACAGATAGTGTTCACAACAGAACTAGAGTTACAGGTTCTGCTGATTGTTTACAGAGACCCTATATCACAGCCAGGTGAAATGAAGTACTTTTCAAAAGGCAAGGAATAATATTCACAAGGAATATTTGTTACAGGTATGGCTTTTGCAGAGGTTCAGTAACTGTGGGGCCACTAATTGCAAGTGCTCACCCACAACACAAATACTGTTTTATATGACAAGACAAAGGAAGCTGAAACAAGCCACAGCATAAAAGGAGAATTACTGCTTCCCCAGTTTTAGAAAGTCTTAAGAGTTTTGTGCTGCTGATTTCTGGGACTTTTTTCTATTTGTTACCATCTCTTGGGCAGGCCTTAGGCAAAATAATTTTTGCAGGACATGGGAAAAAAAGTGAATAGTTGTTTGAGGGTGTGGGTTGGGTAGAAAGGGAATGCCATCAGATTCCAAGAGGTTTTTGGAATTGGCTTGCCTATGCAACTACCATATCCTTCTCTTGTCATATAGTCCCACTGACATGGCCCTTCTATGTGCATGGCGTGTTCATTAAGCCACAAGCACACTAAATTTACCATGAATAAGGGGATAAGAATACTTAAAACTGACCCCAAAACCCTTAACTGAAAGATTAGCCAAACTTACTATTTATAGTAGTTTTAAAGCCACTTTCTGGAAATATTTTTATGTCCTGTTTTCTACTAGAGAAATTTGTTATAATATGAAACTTGTTAGCCATAGGGGTGTCTTGAGGCATGGAGAACACTCTATATACCCCTCTTTCTTTATGTCTTCCTGAAGCACCTACATACCTGGGGGAGAAATTTACGAATTATGTTTCATCGTCCCATTTCAGGTAAAACTTTGCACAGCCACAGCCTGCTGCAAAGAACATCTCATCAGGGATTGGCAAATATAAACTGAAAGTACCTCGAGAGAGTATCCTGTTTGTATGTCTGCATGAGAGTACATTAGCAAAAGGACACAACAAGCAATTCATTTGCAGCATTCACTAAAAATAATTAGAAGGATAATGTTTGAGGTTGGGAGGGGTTTACATCAGCAATTTATATTTTTATTAAGTTTCCTTTGGGGAGATTGATTTGTGTGAATGATACTTAGAGAAAATACTTTAAATCCTAAATAACTTGATGCGAATTAAATTTGTTCTGAGGACTAGTTCCGTAATGCAAAGAGAGTGAGGGGTTTATGCCAAGTGACAGCAGGATGTTACCAGTATGTCAAGACAAGCTCTTATAAAGAAAGTAGAAAAATTATCATGAGCATTCACCTAGGGAGTGTGAAGCTCCTGACAAATTTGCTCCAGGGTGAAACTCTTGCCATTTCCCTGCTTTGCTGTAAGCAGGGCAAAATTGCATCTTCTTGTTCTGTGGGAGTAGCATGTACATATCTTGCAAACTCCATTATTTATGGGCAGCCCAAGTGACCCAGGCTGCTGGTCACAGCAATGGATAAGCATCCTGACTCCTGGCTTCTGACCACAGCTCTTCCATAGCTCCCTGATTTTGGGCAAGTCACAATATCCTTCTGGACCTCAGTTTCCCCAACTGCAAAATGGGGGTAATAATACTTTAATATACCTACCTCACAGGAGAGTTGTGAGGTTTACTTAATATCTCTTAAGTGTTTTGGCATCACTGGATGAAAAGTGCTATGTAATGCTAAAATAGAATTAACTAAATTAATCACTTGGAAACTACTTTTGCCCAGTTAGCAACTCCAACTAAAATAGCTGAAAATAATATTATTGAAAATAACACTAATAAACAGTTCAGTTGCCTCAGTGAAGATATGCAGTTTTAGCGTTTTAAAATGCAAACACATTCTTTTGCACAGATTCACAAATTAACTTAGAGACAAATTCTCTCAACAAAGATACTAATCTGTCTATACAAATAAGAAAATACACAAGCAAATCTAGGGGTGGATTTTCTAAGCTTGACCTCTAGGATTAATCTCAATAGTTTGTTTCAAGCATGAGTAATTTTGAAAGAGCAGCATTTTAAACCAGATCTATTTTTTCCTCTTGAGCACTTAATAGTACATGAACAAAAAAATCACCTAGATGGTTCACATCTAGCTAAAGTACATGTAGAGCAAGCCCCTTAGATGAAGCTAAGAGAATATGTTATTTTCTCTCTGAAACGAAGACGTTTCTGTCAAACATTTTTTTCAGTATTGAAATAATCTCCATGTAATGATAACCACTAAAACCAGTAAAATAGCACAACTCTTGATATAGCTGTATCACTGTATCACACATCATCATGTTCTGACAAAAAGCTGACTAAAAGATACCATTATAAGCATTGGTATTTTCATGACAGTGCCCTATTAGGAATTGTTTATCCAGAATCAACACTGCAAGGCAATGCCTTTAGCTTACGGATTTTTAGATTGTACTAAAAATACACGTGATCTACTTTAACACAATTAATGTCTATAGGGGTAGCATAATAACTCTTAAGAGCATACTTATGAGAGTTCAGTATTTATATTACTGATGCGTTCCTGGGCAGAAGACATATAAAGTATTTAAGTAACACGTAGCATATTTGTCACAAAGAGGAGAGCAGATCTCCCCCTGCCCTGGCGCTGGGGGAAAGCGGATGAAGAACGCAGCGCGTGGAAGAGCAAGAAGCGACACTGCCGTAGTTTGTGCTGCCTCAGCCAGAGGCTGCGGAGCCCGGGTGCCATCGGGCTGGGCACCTGCTCCCTGCACAGGGCTGAACCTGCCTCCCTAGAGCTGGGGCCGGGGGAAGGCAGCAGCACCGAGCTCGGCCCTGGGGGGCTGCTCCGTGCCTCCCTCCCTGCGCGAGTCTGCGCGTAGAGCAGAGCCTTGCGCCCAAGGCATTCGCTCCGCGCTCGAGCCTGTGCAGTTGGAGTTGCTGGAAAAACACGTCCACGTTAGGTAATTGTGCATAACAGCTTATGACCATTGGCTTTTAGTTAGTGGCACAGAAGGGAGGTTTCTGAATTTTCATTCCAAAGGGAAAAAAGAAAGGTTGATTACAAAATGTAGATTTCTTCTATTCCCTCCCTTCCCACACAAAGGTAACTCGCCTATAGATGTAACCAGCTCTTTCCAAATAATAAAAGAAAAAAGGTAATGTGCAGATTTTTGACTGGAAAAATGAGGAATTGATTTATCTTTTAAATTTTAGTGACTGCTTTCTGATATTCTCTAACTAGCTCTGCATTTAGAGCATCAGCTAGCAGTTATTGAAAGCATTAGCAGACAGTATTGGCAGAAGTGAAGCAAGCATCAATAAAAAGAGTTTTAAATCAATACAGGCCTGCCTAAGCTGAGTATTCTTTAGGGGTGTGCCTGAGAGCAGTTTGGCCCTGTGCATTTATTTGGCAGACTGGATTTTCAACCTCAGATGCTTGCTGTTGACAGCCCACCAATATATTTTTAAAAAATTTTTACCCTTTTGGAGATTTTTTTTTTAACTTTCATTTATTTATTTAAAAACAACAACAGAAACATAACAAACAAAAAAAACACCCCACAATCTGTTTCATGAGTTGGTCATAACATTTCATATCAAATTGGGCATTGGCACTCCCCTGGAAAAATGTTTGAGTAATTTGGAATGTGTGTTGTAGGATTTTAGCTGCTTTAACTTAATGAGGCTATAATCAAGTTATTACTTCATTTAAAGGTGATAAAGAAAAATCCTAGTAGTTTAAAGGATGGCCCCATTTTAGCCAGTTTCTACTGCTGCTACCACAAATGCAAAATGATGCCACACAAGCAAAGTTTGAGGCCTTTTTGTCTCGAAGTTGCTATTTAATTTCAGATAAATACACAAGAGTATATATTATTTCTGAAAATAGGTGTATTTTGAAGTTCCCCATTATATGGGACTTAGTTTTTAAACTGAAAATGTGAAGTTACATATGTCTGAGAGAAGCCTTATACCTAGAAGTATTATCTACATTTTACCTTTTTGTATAACATGAAATTTACATTATACATGGATTGTATACCTGTGACACTCCAGCATTTTTTAAAAAAAGAAACCTACTTAAAAGATTAAAAAAGTTTAGAGCTTTTGGAAATGTCAGATTTCATAGATTAGTGCTCTTTGTTCTGCAATCACATAGATTTTTTTTTCCCTATTCTGGATCCTAAGAGTTATCCACTGAACAGTAAGCAATAAATCACCAACACGTGTTTTTCAAGTTAAGTAGATAGACATATATTTTCCACTTGCCTTTGCCAACATACTTCAAAATGTGATGGAACTACCCCCATAGAAAAATCATTCTTTCAGATATTGCTCCACTCCCCGTTGGGCTTCAAGCCGTATCTCTTTCTTATCTGCAAAACCAGTGCTGTCCATTGAGTTTGCTCTATCGCCCAAGTGCTCAGAGGGCTGTTTGAGATCTTAGATATAGGGATGATGGATTGTGTTTCTAGGATGAATTTCAAAGGGACAATCGTGTGCAGTTACTAGCTATAGATGATTGATATAAATGTTTACCCCTGTATGAAGTATTTTACAGTTTTACTTGCAGATTTGTATTTATCTTGAGTTATACTTGACATAGAGTTTCTTTCAATTTTTTTTTTTTTAATACTATGTGTGTATTTTGGAAACCTTTTTAGATGTTAAAATTTTTGAATGGTTACAAATATTTCTTATAATACTGAATTGTTATCTGGAAACTCTTTGCAGTAACTTTTTTGTATATATTTGAGGGCCTTTTTAAAAAAGTATTGTTTGTTTTTGGGCAAAGTTTTTACAATTGGGAAGCTTTCAAAAGGGCCTTCCTCACAACTGGGATACTAACAGAGGTAAGAGTTTTCTTAAGTATTTTGCAGTATTTTGCAGAACTAAGGATGTATCCTCAAGAAAATATTTATGGAAATAATTTACTTTTTTTTTTACAATGCTTTTGTCTGTATAAAGTATGCAACAGAACTACATTAAGAAGGAAATATTGTCTACATAAAATATTATATGAAAGTTGGTACATAATTCTGACAAAAACCTTGCAATTCTTTAAGCCATATTGTTTTTGTTATCCTTGGATGAAAATATCAGTATTAAGTAACCAGTGTATTATTCAAGTGCTTAGACTTATATGAAAATGCTTATACGGTTTATTTATGTGTATTTGGGGAAGGAGTGCTAGAAAAGCTATCACTAGACATGTAGCAAGCGAGGAGAAAATAACAGTATACTGTCACTTTATGGCCTTGTGAGAGACACAAAAGATGTCGAAAGCACCGTGGAGACTCGGCTTTCAGAAACTCCAAAGCACAAGTGCTGGGTTTCAGATGGTGGCTCTTGCCTTCCCCAGAACTAGAGGGGAAGAAGGTTGGTTGGGACGCTGTTTAACTTGACTTTCACAACTCTTTGCAGACTGTGAGCTCAGCTATGCAGTATCATCTACAGCAATAATATCAATCAAAGGGTGTAAGAGGAAAAGATTGAAGTAGATTATTGTAGGGGTTTACGTTTATTTTAATTAGAACTCATAGCAATATAGAATATGCATGTGCACGTATTCGAAGCATTTTACACTTTACATTTCATGTAGTTTGATTATATTATGAAGGATTGAGTTTTTAGTTTGATATTTTACCATGTTAAAATGGGAGGTCTGCCCAGCCCTATACTGGATTCTTGTTTCCTTTAAAAGGTTGTTTAGTACAGCACTCACTGCATTGTGTAATAGTGCTAAAACTAACACTATTTTATGAATTTCTTCAGCTTTAAAAAAAATTAACCTTATGATTATTACATTTGTTTAGCTGTACCCACTGACCTTGTCAGATTCAGTTGGCAAACTGTAATTTCTTTTTCTGTAACTGTTAATAAACTTGTACAGCTAAAACAAACAAAACCTATGGACAAAGGCCTCAGAGGTACCAGTTCTGTTTTAGCAATCAAGATGACAGCTTGCTCATCTAGTGACTGTGTTGCTAATGAGACTGTAAAACCTCTGTTGTGGATTGTCCATAAAATGGCATTCCGACATGTGCCTTATTTGCTGGATAGTATACAGCTTTCCTCTAGTATTCTAGCATTTTAATGCTGTATTAAAATATTGCAAAAAAACCAGCAGGAGTGTGGCATGGTTTTCTTAAACATTCCTTCCTTTGATAAATTACTCCCAGCTTCAGAGGGCTCCTGATTATGGCCTGGCCAGCTACAGTCTAGTGCCTGTGGAGCAAGCCTGCCCTACCTCAGCCGTGACCCAGACCATGGGAAGGAGACTTTTCCACTGCAGTGATCCCTGTGCTGCAAGGAGCCCGGTCACATCCAGGGTGACAGCTCTTCACTGCTAGTGGGACACCTCGGGTTAATGGTGCCGGCTCCTCATTTTTAACAGCCTGGTGTTCTCTAACATTGCTCCTCAAGGAAAGGCTTCTATAATCAAAGTACACTTGTAGCCTTCGATTGGATAGGAAAGTTTATGTGCCAGAAAGTTGCTTTAATGAAAAATAACAATCATCATTCAAATTAACTTTGTATTTTAGGTATCCTGCCTCTAACAAAAGAGATCACGTCCATTTAAAACAAGCCGAAAATTTTTAATTAGACACACCAGCACACATTTTTCTATGCCTGATCATCCCTACAAAACACACTGCTTATTTGCCACTTGGAGGTCTTCACCACACTGACACCATTTCTATCACATAGCAAGCCTCATTTCTGGGTTTGAGTCCTCATTCAGTACACATGAGAGAGAGCAAAAACAATGTTTGGGCATTGGTATGCAATGGTGGAAAAAAAGAGGTTGACAAGGAATTGTACAGTTCTGAAGCCTTGAAAACAGTGACTATTTCATCAAATGGTGAAAGGAATCCCCAGCTGAGCCCATGGAGATGGAAAGCACATACTCAGAATTTGTTGGTAAATTTTTGTTTGAAAAATAAAACATACTGCTCTTCACTTAACATTTGGCTACAGCACTTTTCCCATAGTGAGGACAAGCCACAAAGCCAAGCTCAGAACTGAAATACATCTTTCTTTTTACAGAAGACCTGGGGCTTCCTGAAAAACCCACAAACACCTCAGATTTAGCACTCAGCTGAGACAAGAAAACATGCTGAGTAGAACTGCAAAGTCTCAGCTCCCTATTACCACATTTTCTATAATTCCTCAAAGAAATAACTTTTTCACATTTAAAATGAAAGTGGATTAACACAAACAATACGGCATCAACAAAAACAATCAAACTACTCTTCATTTGTCATGGCCGAGCATTTTGCCTTCCTGAATGTATGAATGATGTCAAGAGACAATGCACCAACCTGCTTGTAATGAAAGGGCCAAATCATTCCCACTACAGGAAAAATAACAGGGCTCTCATTAACAAGGATTTCATATAACACTGATACTTTGAAATAAAAAGCTGTTTCATTATTCTTAAATGAAAGCCCATTTAAACAGCACACCAAGGCTACTACTACTCCTCAAATTAGTCACATCACACCAAAAGTTTCTCCTCAGGGCCTCCCACCTTATAGCAGGCATACAGACAAGACCTTAAATCCCAGCTAGGAAGGGGAAAGAATCTGCACGTAACACTTGTGTCATCTCACTGAGGGCCCACAGACATGGAACATTCACTACCATCTAACACAGTCAAACGTTTAAAATGCTGCTCCTGTATCTGTACCCCTCTGCAAAAGTCTGTACACAAGAGACACTGGCAAGGAAAAAGGAACCTAGAACACCGACTGCTGGATGCTGACAGACAGGTCTTTCCACTATGAAAGAAACCTCTTAACTGAAACATATAAAATTCTCACTCTAGGTAAGTGTATGTAATTTGTGATCCTGAAAAGCAGAATGCAAAATTCAAGTTTGCTTTTCTCTAGTGATCACCCACCTTCTGGACTTAGAGAAACAGATCATTTGTCAACTCCTGTGTGAGGACAACCAGCACTTCTACTCATCAAGCACTTCTGTTTTACTGAAAGTAATTCAATTGCTCTTCCTCACCATCTGTATCTCAAACACATTTCAGATAACCAAACCCAGAAAACTGGTACTAAATGATATGATACCAAATCTGCAAAAGCTCATTCGAACAACTTAGATTAATACCTCTCACAGTCCTTTTGCAAGATTTGCAAGACATTTTTGCAAATGAACATGCCAAGAAACACCTACCTTAGACATCCTTTATGGGGTCTTTATCTAAGGGGCCAAGACTGAAGCAGAGGCAATTGTGCAGTTATGAGGTGCTAGAGCATCCCTGACGTGCAGCCCAAGGTAGCAGAGACAGCCAGCGCTGCTGTGCAAGAGAAGAGAGCACTGTGAGACAGCCCCAGGTGCAGCACTGCCCAGGCACACGGCTGACACCAGGAGCAGCAGCAACCCTAGGCATTCTTTGAAGGCTTTATTTCTCTGCCATGAACTTAGCTAAATAAAAATACTGTCATCGTTAACATTTTTCCCTTTTTTTTTTTTTGTAAGAGGTAAAAATGGACCTTGCACACCCAGCTTAACCGATCAAACCCCATGCCTGCAGAGAAAGCAAACCATAGCCAAATGCTTTATGTACGTTTTAAGGGGAGTAGGGTGTAACCAAAGATTTCCTTTTAATTACTACTCTAGTCTCCTGTTCACCAGCTGAGACCAGAGAAGAGAATGCCAGAATACCATATGAAAGCTTTCTCTTACACAATTTCTGAACGCATTAAAGCAGCAGGTATGGGAAAGCTAACACTAGCCAGCTTTCCATCAAGTTTCCTTAGTTTTGCTACATAAGGAGGTACAGCTCAAAGGATTTCCAAGGAGCCAGACATACTTAGGCCCCACTTGATTTCACCCAGCAAAACTTGAAGGAATAATGCAGGAAACCACCGCAGAAGTAATAGGAAGCAAGATCTCAAAATTCCCTACTTGCAAATAAAAGGATAAATAGACAAATACCACTAGCACAGGAAAAAAAAAATACCTCTGCTGAGTACCCTCAGGTCAAAATTCAGAGAGTTGAAACCCACAGCCCCTAGAAAGGGCCTCTTTTCTCTCTGCCTCACTTAAATTGGCTACTGGCCCTGATTGCTGAGGGCTCCATCTGTGCTGGCCAGCTGTGTGGGGGGTGGGAAAGGGATGGAGTGGAATGGGGGTGGGCACCAGCTCCTCCACAGGTGCAAGGGCTTCCTGCCTGGCTATGCCTGCTGCAGCACAAACCCAGGAGCCCTCTCCAGCCGTGCTACAGGAAAAAAGAGCGCAGACATCAGTGCCACCAACAGGAATCTTCACAGGCTGCTGGGAGGTGAAGGATAGCTCAGTTCACATCTAGAAGAGGCAGCTCTCATTTTAATGTTCACAGGAATTGAAAGATCAACACAGTTAAATCTTCCACAGCTGTAGAAATTTCACTAAGAGATATGCACAAGTAAGCTTCACTAGACAGGAGCTTGAATAGCACATCTTGAAATCAACCAATTAAAATTGCTTTCCAACATACCTTGCTAAAATTTCTGAATGTCTTGGGCAATTTGTGAATACAAAGCAATTACTAAGGTGTGGTTACTTCTTTGGATACTTGGCTGCTGAAAGTTTTTGCATTTCTTTAAAAAGTGTCTGAGTAAAATAAAGACAACCACTCACACCAGCATGGTCCAGGATTCGAAGGAATGAAATCAGGTTTATTAAGCTGGAGGGCGAACAGTAATGCACTGATTCAGAGCAGCAAAAGCAAAACCAAACACAAGTAGCAGCTGACAGAGTCCCTGATGCCCAGTGAAAGACATCCCAAATGGTGCATATTGAATAACAGATTTTAGATTAACTAGTAATATTCAGGAATAAGTGCATTGTGTTATTTTGTATTGTTCAACTCAAAGTCATAATAGTTTAAAAAAAGAGAAAAACAGAAGGTTTGGAAGTAGGAACAATAAATAAAGAGAAAACATCATTATATGATCCCTATCATTTTAGAAGGATAAAACAGAAATCAAAAAATTCAGGAATGATGAAATGAAAGAAATTATTTCCCTGTGGAAGGTGACTGTGCACTGAACCTCCACCTTCTGGAAAAAGCATCATTAAGGCCAGATATGTTAGTATCCCACAATATAATAAATGACACAAATAAGGCAAGAAATATTAATTGCTTCTACATCTTTCCTAGAAAAAGGGAATTTTGGATACAAACATCTGAGGTAATATAATTAAAACAAAAATTTCACACAGCAGACTGAAATGCATAGTCATGGGATATTCTAGCTGTCAAAAGAATAAATGAGATCAAAACCAACTACAAAATCACATTAAAAAAAAAAAAAATTAAACTCTGGAAGGGTTATTAACCACGAAGCTGTGACCCTTTGTGACAGGAAGTCCCAAAGCACAGAAGCCTCCAGCAGCAAGAGATGACACCAACAGAAGGTTGTTGCCTGTGGTTCGTATCTTTTCCCTCACTAAACTGCTGTAGGAAAGAGGACGTCTGAATAGGTGCCAGTCTGATTGTTGTCCGGGCCCAAGGATTATTTTTTGGGTGACATTAGGAGCTGCCATGTGTGGATGTAAACATACTTCAGCCCTGTACCTAAGGAAACACGTAGCACCCAACAGGCACCTGACAGCTGCTGGGGAAGTCTCAAACAGACATGCCCAGGGAAATACCCTTCAGTTCCCCAGCATTCATGCTCTGGAAGAAGACCTTGCAACTCACCTATGCTCATGCTTAGTTGGGCTGATTGGCAGGAAACTAATCGAAACACCACCATAAATTATAGTCTCCAATGGAATATTGCACTACTGCAGCAATTTTTTTTTTTTTGTTTGGGTTAATTTTTTTTTAAATTCCTTGCATATAGTGTTTTTTAAAAATCTGTTGCTAATTAGCTGTGTTTAAAGCTCTTTTAAATGCATCTATACACTGCATTCCTGTTTGCTGGGCCACACCGCCCATTCTTGCTCTCCAAGTGGCAAGGACAGGGTTTAGCCCTCGATTAGTCTTACCATATGGTTTTCTGGGGTCACAAAAGAATTTACTGTGCCAAGGAAAATTTCTAAGAGGTGTTTAAGCACCTCTTAGCATCCAAAAGGTCCAGTAAATGGTGCTTATAACAATGAGGTTATAGGCTCTGGCTGAGCCACGCACCATGTCACGATGGGAGGCAGCCAAGCTGTGTTGGGCTCCCACAGTGGTTCCAGCCGTGCTGTGCTGGCCCTTCTGGCCAGCACTGAGCCACAGCCAAGGACACCCTGAATTAACAAGGAGGTTGGTTAGCCTGCACCCACGTTTCCCATCCACTGATTTTAAGTCACGCCTTTTACTGCGAGGGTGCAGCTTCACACCCAGGAGCTGCGGGAAAGGCATGGGATTTGCACGTCGGGATTGAGAAAAGCTTTATCTTTTCTGCCGTAAACGCCTCTGCCCATCTCTCTATGCATGGAGGAAATGTCAGTCTGAGGCAGACAGAAATATTCAGAACAAAGAAGATGCATCAGGAGGCTTTTGTGAAATAAATGTAGCAAAGAGAAGAAAGTGACTTTTTCTACGCTGATTTCCTTCTTACAGTGAACCCTGTGGGCCTTTTTGCAAGAATTTAGCACAACAGGAGAAGCAGTAGGGTCTCGAATAAGGCTTTAGAGTCCCAGCAGAGGGGAAGTTCAGCCTGAGGTGTGTGTGATTTGCTCTCTCAAGGACTGTAGGTGTGAAGTAGATTTTTTTCTTTAAATAAGAATTAAATACACTTCATAAACATGATCTTCCCTTCAACACCTTACCAGCAAATCTGGCTGATTTCAAACAACTTTCCAAGTATGACTATTAGGAGAAATTTTCCACCTGGGTTCTTTTTGTAAAGATAGACAATACAGCGGGTAGTGATGGGCTTATAAACTTCATTTCACCACTGGCACATGTTCTGGGTTTCTCAAGAGTTAAAAATGGTGCTTTTTTCTTAGCGCAGATACTGTCTAGTCTCAGTATGTAACCAATCCCATTCGGGGATACCTAAGAAAGAAAGAAAAAGGAAAAAGAAAAANCTGGGTACAGTCTGTTTGGTGACTGGAGTGAGAGAAGTATGTTTAGATTATAAAGTTGGTGAACCTTGTCAGAGGCTCCTTCACCTATAGATTTAGTTTGTAAGTGGTTGTGCTTAAAATAACTGGAACTGTAAATTTCAAGTCCTTCTATGCCTCGTACCTCTCCACTTTCTCTTGCCTCTCCCAACTCTTCCCCACTGCCTGTGTTTTACAGTTGTTGCTCATTTTAAGTCTGAAATTGTATTACATGCTTTGCACCGCCCCTGGTTTTTCAAAAACACATTTGGAATTACATTAACATGCTGTGACCTTCAAGCATCCTTTATTGTGTTGCCACACACATTCCCTCAGCCCTTGTCCCACACCACCTGCGGCACAGGGAAGCACCCTGTGCTCTCCACTGCCAGTCATACTCCTTAGAAACTTCTTTGTTCTGCAGAAGGATTCAGGTAAGTGGCCATAGCCATGACATAGCCTCACAAGAAGCAAATCGAGATCTCTATATTCCAGTCACAACTGAGATTTCTGGTGTTTCTCACACAGTCACAGTCACTGGCTTAGCAGAGAATCAAAAAAGTCTCAGATGAGGCAGACAGCACTGCTTTCTCAGGGGTATGAGCTGAGTTCTTGCTTGCTCCATTAGTCCCCAGGTGTGGGCAACTGCAGCTGAGTTACAGCCAAATAGTCCTGGCCTTTTTCTCTTCCCAAACCTCCTTCTGTCAATCCTCAGTGCAAGAGCTCCATGAGGATTTCCTGTCATGGATGAATCTGTTTTTTCTGCCCTATGAATGGCCTGGTTGGGGCTTCTTTGCTTGTTTTGGTGGAGCCACTGCACTGCTCCTTGGGGCAGAGCACACACTGCTGGGGGAGCACTTTTCTCCACTCAGCCTTAGGGAAGACAAGTGACACAGTGCAATGGTTTTTCAACACAGCAAAAACCATCTCAACCAGAGAATGCTGGGTATGAAAATGATCTTCCTGATTTCTCCTCTCAGCACAATTTGTTGCCTAGAGAGAAGGAGGCCGAGATGGAATGAGCAGACGGGTCTGCAGGATTGGTGCTGGCAAACGTGGAAAATTTTACAGCTTCTGGCTCCAGCCCCAGCTTGTCCCCACTTTCCACGAATGCCTAATTGAGACTGTCTGGCTTTTTCCGCAGAGGTGGGAGCCAGTTTCCAGGCAGGGCATATGGGTGTATTCTTTAAGTCTTTGCCTTGTAAAGTTTTAGCACCCAAAAAAGCCTCCTGTCTCCAGGATGAATCAGTTGGCTGGTGAGGGAGTGGCTGCCAGGCAGGGGTGAGGGTTGCTGCTGTTGACAGGAAAAAACAGAGGATAGAAGAGGGAAAGTAGCAGCTCTCCTGTAAAGAAATGATGCCACGGCAATCACTTCATTTTGTATTTGTCATGGGCCCCATTCAGGGTGCTACATTACGGTCCCTGCAAAACAGAGGACTTATCTACAGCTTCAGCACAGGTGTGCTGGGCAGCAGGGTGAGGGTGTAGCCATTGTGGCTGTTCATCCCTTGATGACACCTGTGGTGCTTCTGGTGTGATCCATGAGCAGGGCGCTCTCTCCTGTCCCATCCCCCAGCGTAGCATGTGCTAGAGACCATCTGCAGCAGTCCTGGGACTCACCTGGCCCTGCACCTGCACCCCAGCCTCAGGACCACAGCAGCTCTTGCAGCCGCAGCGCTACGCTGGGGGTTCAGAGGGGCTGGTCCCAAAAGAAGAGGCATGTCTGAGAATCACTGGGGGTGGCAGCAGCCTCCACACCAGAACTAGCCCGAGCTGCTGTTTCCGCATGCACAGCAGCAAAGAGCCAAGCAGTGCCATGGCTCAGCATCCAGAGCGGGACGGGGCTGTCCGTGCCACGAGCTTTGCTCCCTCCCTACGTTCCCTGTGGGTGCCTGAGTCAATATTAACTCACACCCAGCCTAGATAGGGAGCAGTCGGATAATGCCCAGCTAGGAAGTCGTCTGGACTCCCCAGCGTGCCGTGTTCACACTATTCCTTTCTCAGTGGTGCAGGCCCTGCACCTGCCAAACATAACGTGGATGATGGAGTGGCCTGGCCTATCATGGATGTTGGGGGTTTATATTAATCACATGGAAATTATTTTGGACAGTTAAACATGCAGATGAAAGGCCAACTGGCTGCACATGTTCTGTGGGGCATGACCTAAAAGCAGTCCCAGTCATTGAAATGATGTAGTGTGAAAGCTGGATTAAACAGGTCAAGTAAATTTGGAGCCGCTAAAATAAACTGAACTCTCTTCCAAAACATATGTTGTGCTTGCCATATAATATTGCTGTACTGTGGTAGCATGTCCCACACATGCCAAAATTGTGATACGCTTGTTCCAGGGTCACAGTGCCAGAGGGAGAGAACGAGGATGGTTACTTTGGAAAAAAGCCGGTCAGAAAGTAGTTCTGTGAAAGTCATAAGCTCTCCTGAATGAGGGGCCTGATAAGGCTTTGCACATCTTCCTTGCAGCCTACCTGCCCAAAGAGCCCGAGCCCAAGTAAGGGATTCAGTCTTACACTGAGCAATCAAACATGTTCTGGCCTTTTGGTTCCCTCTATAAACATTTTCCAGCCAGTGGTAAGCTGTTTTGAAAGCCCCCAGCAGCTTGGCTTAGAGCTGGAGATATTTTGCAACATCTGGGAACAATTCACAAATCGCTTCCCTGCATACACCTGTACTGAACTCCATTTGCAGCCAGCTTGCTGTGGAAAGCCATCCTGCACTGCCTACCCAGGACCAGGGCTGGGAGGGCAACACCACTGGCCAGGATGGCCAACTCCTCCTAGCAGGGTTGGCAGGGACCTGCAGGGGTGGCTGACAGTGTGAACTGCTCTCTACTCCCCTGTGCTGACCTCACTTTGAACATTCACCAGTACCACACAGTGGGTAAAACACTTCAGTGGAGTGATGTGGCCACACAGGAAAAATAAATAAAACAGTTCTCAGCCACTCATGGGCAGATTAACAAAGCTGGGCATTAATCATTCTAGCAACACAGGAACCCAAAGTAAGTTACAAAAGGGTTTGGATTAGCTGCACCCTTTTTCCATCACATGGTTCTCTGCAGCAATCCTTGCCCAGGTCAGTGCTACTCAGTCTTCCTCACTGTTCTTATTTTACTTTTCTACCATTTAATTGCCATATGCTTTGTATTATCTTTGGTTTTACTTTGTCTTGGTCATCCCAATCCTTCGCTACTCCAGATAATCAAGAATTGATGGCAGTAAGCCATTAGTTACTAAAATACAGCACTTGAAAGGTAGGAAATGTTAAGGGTCGAGTCCTCAAATTCTTCCTTGTTTGGAACCCTGTGACGTAAAGGTTTTTATCCATCTTGAACTCTTCACTGGAAAAGTGCTTTTAGTCTGTGTGTGTGGTTCTAGTAATGTTTTTTTGAATGTTTGTATTTTAGTTTTGTTATTAATTGCCAAAGGCCTGCCTCTTGTGGGGCCCTGCGGAAGAGTGCACGTGTTGTGAAGTTCCCAGAGCTAGAGAAGGTGGGAAGGGCATGCTGCCCCAGAGACAGCTGGACAGCACACTCCCTTTTCTTATTTGTCCATGAGAATTTCCAAATGTACCAAAGTTCGTGAGCTTGCAACTAATATTCTATAAATGAAACATTAAATCCATGGAAAGCTTTATGAAGGAAGAGAAAAGTACTCAGAGAAGGTAAAAAAGCTGATTAGAACCTTGGGGATTCCCAACTAGCCACAGGTGACCTAAGCACTGGCCACACTGACTGGCTGGTTGTGTGCGAAATTCCTGGGTAGCCAAGATGCCTGCTTGGAGGCAGAGAGAAAGGAAAAGAGAAAGTCAAAAGAGGAAGAAGTTCTGGACCCCAAATGTGTGTGAATGTTGCTAGAGTTCAGAAATAGACTCTGAAAATAGGAGAAGAAATCAACTGCTGATATTCAAATCTTTGTGTTCTGTGTTTATTTTCTATAATTCTCTTCTTCTGTATCTGCTTTCTGTCAAATCTTGATCTGAAGGCTTAATAAATAGCCTTTTGCTTTGGTTCAGTGCCAGCCCCACTAACCTGATAGAATAATGTAGAGAGAAGCACAACCTGCAGGCAGCTTGACGCCCACAGGGGCACTTGGGCAGTGCTTGGGAAGATGCCCTTATCCTCTGCAGAATCCCAGACCAGTTTTTTTGTCAGCCTTTAGAGAAGCGCTCCTTGGCTCCTTGGACACAGGCATCCCAGCCATAAGGAAGGGTTACAATGAAGCACAATAGATAAAATCCAAAGCCTTTGGGGTTTGTCATACATTTATGTAATGATTAGAACGTAAGTGGGGGCTGACAGCAGCCTAACAACCCACTTCCCTTCTAAAATTGCACATGTATTTGAAATTGTTCCTTAAAACTTAATGAGATGGTCAGCTTCAATGCAGCTGAAACCTCAGCACATCAAGCTTGTTGGCTATCAACTCTTTCATCCAGATGAAGGGCAGATACAGCCCCCACTTTTGTCCTGCAAACTAGTCCTATGCTGGGAAGGAAGTTGTGTAGATTTCACTGACTTCAGGTGAGCCCAGCCAGGTGACTGCTCCTTGGGGATGCTGTCAGACACCCAGGATGAGGTGGAAAGGGCACAATGTTGACAATTCCTGAGAAACTCTACCTGCTGGTCCCAAAGCCAGCTGGGGATTCACCTACCGGCTGAGGCAAAACTCACTCTCATGTACCCAGAGTGATTCTCACAAGTCCCCAGGACTGCATCAGCAGCTTGTGCTGGTGCTGGGGGGCTGCAGTGCTCCCTGGCCAGCTGCATTTCCAGCCTTCCCGTCCCCCCTTGGTATCACAGGACATCATGGGACATGCACCGCGGCCTGCAGCCGTTACTCGCTGCCTCTCTGGCGGTGAGCCTCCTGGGGGGAATTGTGTGTTCACTGAGGCCTATTCTATACATGTCCAGAAGGACCTTTGGTAAAATCAAACATCTGAACTATGTCAGTGCTGCATGGTTATTTCTGAAGGCTGTCTCTGTGCTGTCTGTCATATTTCTCCGGAAGACTTTTGCCAGATGGCTATACATGTCTGTGGTGTTACTGAGAGCTAAATGAAGACCTCATGCAGAAGCCCCTTAAAAAAGTTCATGTATCCAGTTTGCCAGAAAAACAATGATTTTCAAGCTGAACCAAAGTTTTAAAGATAAATCTGAACTTTTCTCAACATATTAGAGCTTTTTTCCTGAAAAACAAACAGGGGCTGGTGGTTGAGGACTGCAACTATGCTGACAGGCTGCCTAGCTTTTTCCAGGATAACATCCATCATTTTGGTAGGGCTGACAGGACCTGAGGGGTAACACTGCAGCGTGAGGTCCAGCCAAGGCCGAGCATGCCAATTTCTCCATCCCATCAGCTGTCTGCTGGCCAGGGAAGGAGATCCAGTAGAGAACTCGGGGTATATGTTCAAGCTCTCCTGCACCGTAGAAGGGAGGAGAGGGAAACCTGTACGCTGCAGACTGGCAGAGCACTGGGATTTACTTCTGATGGTCACCTTCACAGTGAGGCAGCAGCAACAAGGGTGGCTGGAAGCTCAGCACCCCTGGCAGCAGGCGAGCGCTTCCCCAGCACCCTTGCGGGGGGCTGCCCTGAGCCCAGGACCTGCTCAGCGGGCGGTCAGGCCCCCAGGGTGGTCCCTCTTTGCTGGCACTGAGGTGACACTGGCAAGGGGGGGACTCCTCTCTGGGCACCTGGCCAAGGCAAAATCCTCTCCCATTCTGCTTTTTCTTGGCTCTTCCTTTGGTAGATGATTTCCACTCCAGACTGGCCTTACGGTGTGAATAAGGAGTGCTCCGTGGTTGAGTACCTAAAGCTCTGACAAAGACCAGATTGCCACCACAGTTATTTCCTCTTGTATGTAAAAAGGGAAACTGTGGTATCACACTCACCTCTGGGGAGAAATAGCTGACAAATACCAACTTCTTCATGGCAAAAAATGCTACTAATGGCATCTGGACACCTCTTTGGCATGTTAAACTACTAATTTCAAATACTGCCCTCTGATGTGGAACATATTTTTAGCTGGAGGAATTGGGGTGTTTTGGGAAGATTTGCCTTCGTAAATAACCCCCTGGCTTAAATGTTGACTTCAGTTTTACAGCTGCCACCCAACTCCCTGAGATCAAGGACAAAATCAAACCACCGCCCTGCTCACTGGTCAGCAACTTGGGCAACACAAACACACACAAATTAACATCTCTGGACATTTCCAGGAGCAATGGAAAATAATAATTCTTTTGGACAGGATGGATTTCCTGCTGAATTTAATAACAACAGTTGGAGACAACTGTCTGGATACTTGCTGTTTTGAGATAAAGAGCCAGTTAAAAAACTGTAGTGATTTTACTTGCAGAAAATTGGTGTGTGACAGCCAGACATGTACTTTCTTATTTCTAGTCATCAGTCTGTATATTTATAGAACCCCCACCAGAAAAATGCATAAGATGAAGGAATAAAGCTCAAGACAGCCCACTATCAGCAAGCTTGCTTTTTACGAGGTTTTCAAAGCTATACCAAATTTCAGGGCTCTGGCTAAAGGCTTTCACAAGGTCTGTGTTTGGCACCCATTTCCCTTTGAATTCAGATGAAGCTGGGAGACTAACTCCCTTCAGGACCTTTCAAACTGCCAGATTTTGTCTGCAGTGGTATAATAAAAACACAAGAAGAGAGAGAGAGAGAGAGAGGGAGAAACTCCTCCAAGAACAGACTGAGAACAAGAGTAGAAAGAAATGATAAGGAGTGCTGGGAAGCCAAGATTCACATCAGGAAAGAGGGGTTTAAATGCAGTCAGAGGCCAAAATGGAGCATTAAAGCATCTATTGTGACAGCTCATATGCCACAAGTCATTATATTTCAGCCAGTGACTCTTATATAGCACAATAACTCTTCCAGCACATCTTCAAAGAGAGGCACTTATCCTCATTTCCTATATTAATTTGCACACTTCAGATTCCAGGTGTGCCTTTTTGTGCTTTCATACAGTAAATTAAGGGTAATTTTTTCCCACATTCCACCTATATGATGTCACTCTCAGATATTTCTTTCCCTCCCATTTTATTTTCCTTTAAGCTAAAGAGTCCTTTTAAGTCATTTTCTTTTCCTCCAAATAATTTCTGTTGCTCTTTTCTGTCACTTGCCTCATTTTTCAACAACTTTTGAAAGCAGTCCCTGAACCACAAAGAGCATAGCTTTGTTTGTCTCTCCTGTTTAAACTTCCCTTCTTTCTATTCCCAGGGATTATTTTTCCTCTTCCCAAGGATTGCAGTGGCCCTTTTGCTACAACACCATAATGGAAGCTCATGCCGGGTTTTGATTCTGCAGCAGCCCTTAACTCCTTTGGATGAGCAGATTTTAGGGCTCTGTGCTCACTCTAGACGTGCTGCCTCCATGATTGCGGAAGCACAGCTTTGCAGCTGGCTGTATAAAAAACATCAAGTCACTCTCATTACTGTCCTGCATTTTCCTGACATCACCATTACCTGTTTATCATCGTTCTGTCCATATGCTTTTTCAACAGTGATTTTATGTTGGTATTGATGAAAAGAACTGATTGAGAATTGGTTAAAATGTCGCAATCCTTGTAAAATGCCTCTACACAACCCCTGTATGTCCTGGCAGTCCCGGGGCAGAGATGCTTTAGCCTGTGTGTACCTCAGCATCGCCCAGGCCTTGAGGGGCCCAGGGTCATTTCCCTGGGACACAGCTATATTTTAAGTGGGTGTGAGGGGCAGACAAGCCCATCTAGTCCTGGATGTGTGACAAGAATGAGTTCATTAGGAGAGACTGCAGTCACAGCCCAGCCTTCCCTCTCTGCTGAGACAAAGTCCAGCAGCATGATGTGCTCTGAGACAAATGAACTGGTTTCCCCTAGGACAGCCTCCAAAGACTAATGGTGTTTGAGGGAAAGCATAGCTTGAAGGAATTAAATTTGATTCCAATCTGACCACAATCCAAAGTGAAAATTAATTCCATTTTAAGTACTGGATTTCTTATTAATTCTTTTTAGTTACTGAGGCAGACTCTAAGTTGGATCATCATCCTTTTTTCTGGGCCCTCACACACTAGAATCAGAGTGCTTTTACAGCTCTTTTCATCTGACAAGGATTGCTTTACTTCCCCACTGAACTATCCTGGGCTGCTCCTCTGCTGGAGCAGACTACAGAGAAGGGGAAAAAAAAAGAAATACCTAGCACAGGTTGGAAGGTCATATACTTCTGCCAGGTCATTTAGAGGCACCTTTGCCAAATAACAAACCCTTGAGGAAAACTTTGGGTCCATGAATGCTCTTCGGTCTTTGGTACAAAAGGGTCTCACAAAACAAGGCCAAGAGAAAATATTGATATTGTGAATCAAGGCTTATAGGTGCCATTTCAATCACTTCAAACCCTTCATTTTGCTTTACAAAACTCATGCAGTAATTCAGTCATATCTGTCAGCGGCTGCTTTTAGTTGAAGCCACAAAGTCTCTATTCATTTCACCAGTAGAGATTTCTATCCCATTCATTTATCACCAGAGAATCCTCTCTCTCCCCATTCATTTATCACTAAAGATTCCTCTCTCTCCTCAAAACACCCCTGCATCAGCTTGGAGAAAAAGCCAGCAGCAGAGTATCTACAGGAAGAGCTGGCCAGTCCCTGCTCAGCCAGTGTTCTTGCAATCTGACACTTATCCCAGTGTCTCATCATGGGGAAAAATGACAATACATAAGAGTGGAGCTGCATTACCTCCACTGAACAAACCCCCCCACGGGAGCTGTAAACATAAAAATCAGCCATCATTACGTGCAGTTCTGGATGACCTAATGGTGAGGGTATGAGGTGTGCCCAGGTGCACTAAGGGCTGTCACAGCCCCCTCCCAGATCTTGGTGGAGGTGCCGCCAAAAGCAGGATCCAGGGGACAACAACCCAATGGCCCAAATTTTGCCTCATCAGCAGCTCATGGGCAGAACCCAGCAGCCACCTTAGAAGGCAGCCCAGCAGCACAGGCAGCTCCTGGTTTGGCCACATTGCAGTCTGGAGCTTGGCTAACCCCTGGGAGCTACAGCAGGAACACAAAGCATAAGAAACAGCTCCCCAAAATGCCAAATCAGCAGTTTTCTTATCAGAGGAGACTGAAAAACAGTGCTCTGAAGTACACTGGGAGAGTTTCCCACTAAACATCAACTACTAGGCCTTTAATTTACGATTTATGAAAGTAATCGCATTTCAAATCTGTCCAAGGGAGAGGCTGCTTTGTGTTTTTAATCCATGAATTTTGTTACCAGAATAACTGCTATATTAAGCATGAATACTGATTTTTAAAAAGCAAAGCCAATAAAAATGATCCAGAGGACAACATTCCTTAACAGAGACCATAAACTACAAGGACAGGAGAAGGACAATATGGAAAATAGTGATCGGAAATGAATACCTTTTACTGCCAGTTAGTCTTACAAACAGAACAAATCACACCAGTGGACCTAAAATAAATACATATATGCTTTCAAACTCAATATTGATCATATATGCTTGGGAAGAGTTTCAGGTGGCATTGAGTTTTAATCCTGAGACACTGCTAACCACACTGGGCATTCTGCCTTTAACAGTAGCAAGTAAGGAGTGGGCCATGAACCTAATGGCTTTGTATGTCCAGGTGCAAGGATTTTTGTTCAGGGAGGAATCTGAGGGAGGAGAAATCACAAGCTGTTTGCTGCTGTATCAGGCTTGGGTTTGTTTTATACATTAGAGACCAATTTTCAAAAGGTGCAGGGTTTGGATGCAGCCATTCAGACATAGTTGGGCAGAGGTTTAGTCTAGGTCCATTTCCAGTTTTAATAAACCAGTGGCCATAATAAAGGACAAGGAACTTTAAAGTGTGCAGGGCTAGGATATAATATTTTATAGTTCTTTCTGCAAGGCAGAAAGTTGATATCTCACTAATGCATACTAGAGGTTGTTGGACAGTTTCCTGAAATAAAGGACCTAGTTATTTTTTTGTTTTTATTCATTCTGCTCTATAGTCTGTGGTGCTGTTCTTCCAGTTTTCCATTGTTCTTTGCCACAGAGTACATAATACATGTAAAATACTCTCTGTCCTCATTTATGCCAATGGTCTGTTGGTATCAATGAAACCACCTCAGCACTGGGACCCTAAAGCTGGTATGCCACAGCTGTAAGACTATTGAATAAAAGGTAAGAAATAACTGCTTATGAACTAAATGCTTCATCAGGAAGAGAGTCTTGTCCCTATAAGTTACACAGGATTGGAACTGGATAAAAATTTCACTGATTATTGCAGGTCTGTATCAGCTTAAGGATCACACCACATGACCATAAGTCAGAGAATCATAGGAACAGAATGGTTTGGGTTGGAAGGGACCTTAAAGATCTAGTTCCAAACCCCTGGCCAAGGGCAGGGACCCCTTCCACTAGACCAAGTTGCTCAGGGTCCCATCCCGCTTTGCCTTGAACATCTTCAAGGATGGGGAATTCACAGCTCCTCAGGACAGCATGGTCCAGTGCCTCCCCACACTCACAGTGACATTTCAAGTCATTTTTCCTGTCGTTTTTCCCCCTTTGGGACCACTGCCATTTCCCAGCACATCCCACTTACACGACTAGACAAGAGGGAACGAGCTAGAGACACCTGGAAAGGATATAGAATCCACCTCAGTACTCTGATCAGCAGGAAACTGGCTCACCAGATGAATGATATCAAATACAGACAAGATCAGAATTGGTTTATCATCCAACTCATATTTCTGCCACATTTTGAGAGAACAACTGAAGAATACATGTTGAAGCTGTGACTTTGACACAGGAATACTGAAAATATAAAATAGGGAAAAATCAGGGTAATGAATTGCATCAGTGGAACAGGAACAATTTGGGGTTTTGTTAAGCCCAGGACCTTAGTTAGAAAAGACACACTTGAGCAATATTATTTTAACCCTTTGACTCCTTGATACAGAGCTCAGCCTGCTCTTTGAGGGGCCCTACTCTCAAAGAACAGGGTACAAACCTATGTTATCTGCAGGCTGTAAGTAGCCATTGAAAATCTGTCAGCTTCATTCTGAGGAAGCAGCTTCTGGAAAGGTGGAATGGGCCATGCTCCAAATGTCCCAAAAGAGGAAAAAGAAGGAACTGAGTTCTCTTAGGTGGGATAATAGTGGCTGCAAAATCCCAGCAAAAGCAAGGCAGAATCCTCACACTGTAAGTTTAAGTTATATTTAAAGGCTTAGGAGGCAATCCTGACACACACTCACCACTACAGCGGACTGTCAGCTGGATGGGAACCACCAGCCCAGAGTAACCCCCAACCATACTGGAAGATCCTTGTTCCCATGCCTTCCTGCCAGCTCCAGCAGGCAGAAGAAAGGGAAAAGCTTACACCTGGATCTGCAGAGCCCCTCGCTGCAGGCAAGCAGGATAGCTCAGGCTCAGGCAGTGTGAAGACACCTGTGAGCCAGCGCTGGCAGGAGGAACGGGGACATGGGGATGAGAAGCTTCACAACCCTGCAGTGCTGGGGGGGAGCTGTGTGCTCTGCTCGTGTCTCCTCTGCAGCTGCAGGCTCAGACACAAGGCTGATCTCCAGGCTAATGCATCACTGATCTCATTTTTTAATTTTTGTGGCTTCTGAAGTACATTTAGGTTTGGCTTATCTCAATTTTTTTTTCTTAAATAATCTGTCAAATCTTCTACAGATATAAAACATTTTCTTCTATATTCTAATGTACTGCATCTGTACTGAACACTCAGTTTCCAGGTTTGTTTCACTGACCCACCTGGCACTCTGGTGTATGTTACTGCAGCTTTGTTTCTCTTCAATCTGACCCCCTTGCTCTTTCACTTGTGTTTTGAATTTAGAAAGCAATGAAATGGAAAGTGGAAGAAAAATGTCACTTTGCCCTCACAATGCAGAATTCTGCTGACACAGCTCAGGTGTGACACTGGCAGCAAAGGACATTTCTTCCTGTGCTGCTGGTGGGTGGAGGTGCCCCCCACCACCCCATTCCTCAGACACCCTTGAAACAGCTTTGGAAGATGACATAAACTTCATTAACTGAGGCAAGTAATTAAATAGGAGTAAAAATATCATCAACATCTGGGACATGCTGCTGTGCTGTCCACCCACAAAGGTAACTGACCCCTGCCTCCATCTGCCTCCTCCACCTTTGTCAGGAGTCAGATCATAACAGCAGTGAGAAGCATTATCTGCAAACTGCAAAAGTCACATTTCTGAGCACGGCCAAGAAGGGGGGTTTTACAAATAGGAGCTGGCCTCAGCTTTGGGTTTGCATTCAGCAGGACCCCACAGGAAGGGCATGTCAGCCAGCTGTCAGGGTACAGTTTGGATGTCCTCTCTTGTGAATTGTGTGCTGGACCAGATGCAGTTTTATAACTCTGCTTAAGGCGATCTGGGCCAGGATGGTTTCTGGAAAATTATTTCATATTATTGTAAAGAGAAAAAAGCATTTCCTTTCATTTTGTCATGAAGGGAATGGTGCTGAAAAGGTGGAGAAGAACAAGATATAATTGTCTTGCCCATTGTTCCACACCAGTTTCTATGCTTTTTGTAACTAACCATCAGTTAGTCCTCCAGTTCACCCCAGAAATGAGGTCATCTAAAAGAAATACCTAGCTTTCATTTTTTTGTGCGCTACTTCATCTGTGCACATGAATATTATTTTCCAAAATCCAGGGGCATTAAACCATTTTTCCAATTAATTTCAAAACAACAGCCAACAAAACAGAATAAATGAATAAAAGCACTAGAAAAGTGAACTGCTTTGCCTTGACCCAACAATACATAGTGAGTCCCAGCAACAAAGTGAGTTTGTAACAGCAGCCACCCCAGAAATAGCCAGTCCACTGGTGATCTCCCATTTGGTGTCTCATGCTTCAAGTCTTCAAGCTCTGTGTGATCCTGCTCACCCTGCAGTCAAAGGAAAGCATTTAACTTTCTGAGTGGATGTTTTTTTTCCCTCCATATATTAAATCCTTGCACCTTTTTTAGCTTCACTGATTTGGCTTGATGCTTTCAGGCAGACAAGCCATGCCAGCACAGAAGGGAGCATACCTGCAACCCAGAGGGATGTGCGAGCACAGCTCAGAGCCAGAGCAGCTGCGTCCACTTCTGCCCCCAAAAGATGTGTCAGCGACAGGAGCCTGAGAGCTGCAACCATGGCAGGAGACTCCCTGCAGAGGCTGAAGGCAGACAGGGGCTTTTCGTGCCTTACTGCACGAGGGGCACAAACTGGTCAGCAAACATTGTGCATGCCGGGAGTTCAGTTTCCCAGCAGTACGTGCGTTTCACCGGTAGGTTGACTGGAAAGCGGATGGTATTAAGATGTGATTTTAGGCTGCTGATTTACGGACAGTCAAAGGAAAGGTGTGCGCTTGCTGCGGACTGGGTGAGTTACTTCAGCACAGGGCAAGTCCAGCTGGATATCAGAGAGAGCGCACCTGCGGGTATCCCAATGCCCAAGTAAGGAAAGCACAAGGAGCAGCGCACGTGTTCCCCATTCCCTGTGACAGCCAGCAGCAGTGACAGCACTGCCGCCGTAACATCCCCGTGAGCACACCGCGCTGCCTGGCCCCGCCCGAAGGACAGGCAGCAGCGGCCACGACCCGCATCCCACATCACCCCTTGGGAACAACCCCGGCAGGGCTGACAGCGGCCACGACCCGCATCCCACATCACCCCTTGGGAGCAACCCCGGCAGGGCTGACAGCCTGCAGCCCTGGATCCTGCCCGACCCCAGAACCGCTCGGCCGCGGGTGCCGCGGCGGCGAGCGCACGGCTGCTCCGGAGGGGATGCAGGACAGCCGAGCTTTCAGAGAGCAGATCTGGGCACACTTCGTCCTCACAGGGCACGACAAAACTCTGCCTGCAACCCACTGACTACAGGGAGCCACGACCACGAGTTCTAGCAGTGAACTAAATCGCAGCTTTCTCCAGGTTTCTGCTGCGGGGTGGAGGCAGTAGGTATCTCAGGGGGCTGATCCGTGTGGCCTCAGCAGGAGCCACGGCAGAGATCTCTCCCTTGCAGCTCCCTTGCTTGACATCACAGGCTGTACACAGAGGAGAGAGGGCGGTGGCAAGCAAGGAGGGAGGCATCCAAGCCAAGGGATATTTTTTCAGGCGGCTTCCAAGCAGGAACTGCTTGACCTGGAGTACGCGCACTGTGCCCTGCAAAATCTGCCCCATCTCTCAGTGCGAGATGTCTCCACGGACCCAAGAGTAATCTGAAAAACCTCTCTCGTCAGCCCCCGGTAACCAACGCTGCCGACACCCACCCGGGCAGCGATCGGCATTGTTTCCGCACTGCTCAGGGCCAGCCTACTCTTTGCATCCAGCAGTGAGTCAGGGGGCCCAGGGTTAGTGGGTTAACAGCTCTGTAGCGTCATGGCCAGCTCGGGGTGGGGACCCGGGATGCCGCCAGTGGTTGGGTGTAGCTCTGTGCTGGCTGGAGCTGTGAGCCTTCCACCCTGTCCAGCCAGCCCTCCCTGGTGCTGCTGCACACTCCTCCCATGAGCCCTGCAGTCCCCTACCAAGCAAGAATCGGACCAAAGAATGCAAAGCTTGAGCTTCTGCAGTTTAGGCAAGGAAATGTTCTTTAAAGAAATGCGGAAAAGCGTTTATAGGATCCTGGCAACATCAGCAGAGCATGTGAGAGGCTGCAAGGCTAAGACTGCGTGGTGGCATCCCCCAACTTTTAATGTACAGAATCACACAGCTTTCTCAAAGGACACTTTGCACTTTGTTTGGCCTTGGCAACCATCAAGTTGACAGCAACGCTGCTCCCAAAAAAATAAAACTCTAACCAAACACTGACTTTTGGCAGGGAAGAAAAACCCTAAGATACTGCATCATTTGGAGCATGCACTGTTTAGTACTAATGCAAAATTTATTGCTCTGGCAAAATCTAAACGTTAGCAGCTGCTGCCTCCTCCTCGCACTCCTCTGTATCTCCAAGGATCTCGTGTCAGCTGTGCCAGTGGTGGGGCCGGAGCAGCGAGTCCCCCCAGGGCCCTGGAGCCGCGGCCAGGGCTGCTCCTGGGGCCGGCCCCGGCGGGGCAGCTGCCACACATCACTGACAGAGTGCCTCGGGCTGGCCGCTGTTAGAGACACCAGCGACACGGGAGCCTCTCGGGAGGAAAGTGCAACCAGCTGGGGATGAGGTAGGAGTGGAGAGGGAGACCGTGAGCAGGAAAACCACAAGACTCTTGTGCCTGCTAAAAATGATTCCCACCTAGTAATTTTAGCAGCTGTTGTGTTCTTCTGCCTACCTTCCTGGATGAATTTTAAGTAGGAGGTGAGTAAAAATGAGAACGGTGACAAAATTTTCCCCCACCCCCACAAAACCTCTGTATCTGCACTTTTTTAACTTCCTCTTGATCCCAACTTAAAGACAGAGTCAGTTATTTTCCCTAGTTAAGTGGGGTTTTTTTTTGTCCTGGCTGGTAAAAAGGAACAAAAAAATCATACTAGCGTTTCTCGAGGGTGGTTAAGAATAATGGCCTGTCAGGAAAGGATGGAGTGACACAGTACCTCTAGTCCACCCCTACACCACTCAGACCTGCGGGGCCAAGACATGGTTGGGAAAAGAAATGTGGCTTTCTAATAAATAAGCAATGAAGGGAGCCGTGAAGCCGTTGCTCCCTCCCACCAGGCGAAGGAGGTCATTCCAGCCATTGCTCTCCATGTGCCAGAGTGGGTCCCAGCAGTGCCCTGCCTCTGCACGGAGGTGCCCCAAGGAGCAGCCGCACAGGGAGGTCACTGTGCCTGTCCCCTCACCCTACACCTGCTCACTGCCAGGTGCAGAGGCTGTGCCTTGCGAGGGTGGGGGAGGACACCTGGAGAAGCCCTCTCGGAGCCCTGCGGTTAAAGCAGGTGCTCTGCTGAAACGCACACAGGCTGAAACACTCACAGCAAGGGCTGCTGGAAGTGAGCTGACATTTACACACAACCTGAGTTTTAATCCCCAAAAAATATATATGCATAGTGAACATAGGCTAACACCGAGCAAAGGGCATGGAGTGCTACCAATCCAGATGGTGAATTGCCCCCTCAGGGGGAGAGGTAGACTGGAGCAGCAGTTCTGGAGCCTGAAGTTCAGTTACCTGCTCATTTATACTGCTTTTTCCCAGGACCTTTGGGACCTGAAGATTTTGCTGAATTCCTGAGAGATGATGAGGTGTGCTGCTAAGTTACCTTCCATTCTTCTCAAACTCTATTAATCCCAACAATGACTGAATTGTAGGGGTTTGTTCACTCAACCATCTAATAAATAACAAACACTTCGAGTCAGCATTATCCTCTGATACTATTGCACTGAACTCAAGCCAAAACCACCGGTAATTTTATTTCCAGCTATGCTGCAGGACATCTTCACCACTGACAGAGCAAGCAACAGACACTGACAACCTTCTGCATCAAGGTCCCTCAAATTTCTCTCATTTGGACATGGCATCTGCAGACAAACAAGCTTGTCCGCATTCAGATCCACTGTAAAAGAACCAGATCCCTCTCCTGCCTCAGTTACCTCCCTTCCTCTTCCACTATTTATAGATGATAGTGAAGGTCCTCCTGCACCCCACAGCTCTTAAATCACACCCTCTTCAGTTCCTGACACCCTTGGCCTCAGCTCTGAGGAAGGTAAAAAAAGCACCTCTCTGCTCCCCTTTTCCTCCCAAAGCAGTGAACCAGCTGCCTCGTCAGGAGCAGCCTTTCTGTCCTACAGCTCCCCCAAGCCTTCCTCTCCACCGTGCCAGGGCACCATGAGTGACCTGTGCTGGAGCGGGAGCTCCTTCTCTTGGAGTATTTGGGGAGAAGTAAAAACCACTGCTGATATCCATGTGCCTCTCTCTGCCCTCATCCAGCTGGATACTGCTGGGAAATCAGTTTTGCTCGCAGAAGCAAAGTGCTCTCAGTCTCCTCCCACAGGGTGGGAATTAAGAACTGGGGAGTGAGGCAGGGGCTCAGCCAGCCTGAGGCACAGCACAGCCCTGACGTGGGGTTCCCAGACCTCAGCCAGGGCAAGGGGAAGAAATTACGTGGGAGAGGCACTTGTGCCTTCCCGACGCTGCGGCTCTTTTCTCTCCCACGTCTGGCAGCTCATCCACAGCTCATGCAGGGTGCAGGCTGTGGCTGGCTGCAGTGCCCCGCGACAGATGTAGGGACCACATGGAGGCAGGAGAGCAAGGAAAAGGCATATCCAGAGCTGCACTGGAAAAATCAGAGGTGGAACTGGACAAGGAATATCAAAGAAATAATTGTTGCCAAGGTTCAGTTTTCAGTTCAATAGTGCAATAAATTGATGTTTTGGGCCGTGAAGATCCAGGGCAAAAATTCACCTGTGATCAGCTGGTCCATACAATATTTTTAAGAGTCAGACCCAATTAAGAAATCTGCAGTTCAAGATTTGAAAGTTTTTCACTTGAAGGTCAATGGCTTTTTAGCCTGGTTACTTCTAAATTGGGTAGAATGTGCTTGTCCAACTACAATTTCTCAGCTAGCAGCAGGACACACAGATTGGCCATAAAATGTCACATAAAATGATTTGTACTCTCAGTTATTCACTTCTTTGAGGTTCTGATTGTTGATATATTACTACCAGCAGAGTATACAGCATTACAAAAGAGAACAACACTTTGTACCTCAAATGTCTTGACTTCAAAGCATTTAAAATTTATAAACAAAGAGATATAACCTCAGTCTAGCACCAAAGAAAGCAATTTATGTAAGCAGAAAGTCTGGAACAAATAATTAAAACACGAGACTAAACAAAAACATTTGTGAGTTTGTTGAAACAACTTTGAAATATAAACTCATTTTTTTCTGTGTATATTTACTTGCACTTTACCTAAGGGTGTGCTTTCTTACTTGTGTTGCATCTGGAAGCACATCAGTGGTAGCCACGTGAAGCTCTCGGCAGGCTCTTCCTGGACAGCCCCAGCCTCATTTGAGAGGCAGTCTGGATGTGCCAACCTCTGTCAGTGTACAAACTTTTATTCTAAGCATCCAGGTGAAAAATGGCAGTAGCACACCTGCCATACCCCAGCTTTGCTCAGAGCCACAGCTCCATAGTACCTCTCTCTTTTGTGACCTATTAGATTTATGCAGGATTTCTAAACACCAGTTCCCCAAAAAACCGTTCTGGACGATATACTCAGTTTCAACATCTTGCATCACAGCTCAGCAAGCCGCTGCTCACGGCAATGGACAGCTGCGCTTGGGAAAGGCACTACTTTACCCATTTGTCTTCTCATCCCGCCGGAGCCGAAGCACCCCCTCGGGCCTCGTGGGGTGCGAGACACAAACGGCAGCGTTGGGGGCTTCAGGAAGGCGGGGAGGCAGCTCAGCGCACCCCGAGCAGGACAAGGAGGCTGCGGGCCCCGGGCCGCTGACCCCGCGCTCGAACCCGCGGCCCCTCGGGCCGGGCCGGGCACTGCCGCGGGCGCCAGGCGCCACCTGGCGGGCAGCGGGGCCCGGACACCGG
>WAAG01072712.1:3095-71795 GCA_013390105.1 Tichodroma muraria
GCCCCTCAACCTCTGTGTATCACCCTGCAGCCCCCTCCCCTCAGCCCCCAGCCCCTCTGTGACACCCCACAGCCCACTCCCCTCAGCCCCCAGGCCCTTGGGGACACCATGCACCTACAGACATTTTCCGCACCTTTTTTATTTGACTGTTGTCCTGCTTCGAGGGCTGCACTGTCCCCCTGGTGTTGGGGCTCCTACCTGCTGCGGGAGGGGGAGGAGGGGCTGTGGAGTGAGGGATAGGGCAGGGGCCAGTCTGGAAGTTTGAATAGGGGTGAAGGTGGAGAAGGGGGCAAGGCAGCAGGGGGGCTGAGGGGAGGAGATGAGGGTCAGGAGTGGGGACCTCACTGTCATCCACAGGCAGCTGGGAAAGCTGTCCCTTTTCCATGGGAAAATGAGGACATATACCTGTAATTCAAATCCATTAAATAACATCATCGTTTTCCCCCTTCCATTTAAACTGTGAAATAATGGAAAATGGGGGTTCCCCGTTAGTTGATACCCCTACAAGCATGGAAAAGGCAGGGTTTCTTTCAACTGAGACCATTCAAATTGCAAGGGAATGGGATTTCACCTCAATTTGAACACAAACAATTATGGAAAAGGAAGGTTTTTCCCTCAATTTGAACCCCATAACCCCTCTTTTTTCTGGGGGTGATGTGAAGGGACCGGGAGCTCTGGGGAGGGATTGACAAGTTAAAAGGGGAAAGTTGAAAGCTCTCCCCTGTGAACGTCACGTGCTGCCCTGCCTGCTCGGGTGCTGCCCCTTGGCACGAAGGTTTTTTTCCCTCTGCATTTTCGTGAAGGTTTTTTTCCCTCGGCATTTTCGTGAACCTCTGCTCATTCCCAGGTGTACCTGGCTGCTCCCCACCCCCTGCTGAGTTCTCCAAGCATTGTTCCTGAAGGGACACTCGGGATGCCTTTGCTGGTCCCTCTGGACTTGGACTTGCAGCAACCTTCACAGGTGTGCCCAGGAAATCCTCTGAAAGCAACTGGTCACACCTGGGGCTACTGCACCTTGGAGCAAGAAAAGAAATTAAAAAAGTTCTGCCACTCATTCCCTGTCCCACACAGCCCTTTATTTGAAAAAATTGATACAGCTACAACCCAAAAGCAGTTAAATTTTACTCTTAATGTCCCAAGCCCTAGCTTCAAGCCGTGAGAAGTATTCGTTGCTCTTAGGGTGAGCTCCCATAAGCCTTTGAGAGCAGTATGTTAATCAATCCAAGTTCTGTTCCCCTGTTGGTTACTTGTTCTCCCTATATGGTTATGTTTCTAGCATGTTCCACCCCGAGTATACATATTGTTGCCTCTCCCTTGTTACAGGTTTCTGGAGCCAGCCCCTCTCAAGTGTTAGGTTTCTGGGCATCATCCCTGCTTTTCTTTTGCCATTAAAGTACTTTCTTTTCTGGACTGCTCCATCGTTCCCGCTCCTTTGTTTTCGCCACCCTCGCCCTGAAGTCAGGGAACAGAGAGGTTTGTTGCAGCCACCCTCACCGCGACATTCATCTACCGCGGAAACGCCGGGGTGCTGCGCTTTCCTTTCCGTGGAAAAGAACCCGATGTCTCGTCCGGGCACCCATGGCCAAAATTGGGATTTTGCCTCCAAAATTCCCTATGTCCTAGGTCTGTAATTACAGAGGAAATTCCCCACAGATCGCAGGCGATTACTGGTAATTTTTTTTCTGTAATCATTACTGACTTGTGTTTCAGTTGAAGAGTTTGACGCATCCCTTGAGGGGTCAGGGGTTTGGGCAGGTTGTTTATAGTTAATCCTGACCAAAGCCGAGCAGCCCCATCACTGATCTGTCCTGAATTTCAGTGAAATATTGATATAGTTTACAAATACTCCCTTTCCCTGCTACTTAGTCTTTCCCAGTGCATCTGCAGGGAGCAGATTTACTCCATCCTTTGTTCCCAACCACAGCTCTCCTGCGCAGCTGTCAGTTCCCACAGACACAATCTAAGCAGAAAATTACTACAAGTGTTTGCTTATAAAGTAAAATTTTAATTGCATCTGACTAAATGATCAAAATAAATACATGTAATGACAGTCACTGGGGAAAACTTTTCAGTGGAGAAAATATCCATTTTGTTAGCACAGATCCCATTTTGACAATATTGCACTTCTGGGTTTGGGAATCCTGCCAGTATAAGACATCTGAAAATTGGTATTTTGCAATTTGATATTTTAAAATTGGGTCATTTTGATATTTTGGAACTTGATATTCAGATATTTTGAAACAGAATCTTTTTGGTATTTTGGAACCTGGTATTCTGGTATTTTGAAACTGGGTTACTTTGGTGATTTGGAACTTGGTAATTTGAAATTGGGTTATGTTAAATGATACCTTAAGTTTTAGCTTTTATATTTTTCAGGTTCTGTGCTGTTTTAATGGGTAGTTTTAGGTTTCATATTAAGTGCTACTAAGTTCTCTTCACAGAGTAGATAGACAAAACAATTCCTTCTCTAGCTTGAGACCAAGGACAACTTTCAAGCCCAAGAACAAAAACAATGGTGAAGTGAGAAGAAAAACAAGGAGCATGGAGCTTCATAACCTGAAGCTGTGGTTGGACAATTTGACTCTAATATGCTAATGGACCAGAACTTATAAAAGTGTGGGACCTCGTGATTGGGGGGTCCATTTTGTGACCATTCAGGTGCATCTTGGCTGTGGTCCGATGGGGCTCTTGTGTGGCCCATGTGTGCCCATGGAGGCCTTTTAATAAATACCTACTTTATTCTTTTGCTCTGTCTAGTCTCTGTTCCAGGTCAGCCTCTAGCAGGCATCATGTATTTCTGGACTTGTTGTTCTGGTATTTTATAAGTGGGTTACTTTGATATTTCTGAACTTGCTGTTCTGGTAATTTGAAACTGGTTTTTTTTCAGTATTTTGGAATTTAGTGTTCTGGTATTTTAAAACTGAGATTTTGAAACCTGATTTTCTGATATTTTGAAATTTGGGGTTCTACTTTTTTGAAACTAGGTTATTCTGGTATTTTGGAATCTAGCTTTTTGTAGGCTGTTTTTTTGGTATTTTGTAGCATGAGCTTTTAGTATTTTTGTAACCTGGGGGTATGGTATTTTGTAATCTGTGCTTGGGAGACACCTGGGGCATCATAAGTTGAGTCTCTGGGCTTCATTTTTCATCTTCCACTACAATTAACCTGGCACAGGAACTGTTAAATCACCAACTATACGATGAGACGCTTCCTGAAACAGAAATAAATTCCAGCTGCAGCAAAGCCCACCGCCACATTTAGAAACCATTCAGCAAAGTGATGCTTAGGCAATAAGATAATGTTTGAGCAATGCAAAAGCTGTAGCTATGCAGAAAGAAGTAGTTACTTTGTAACAGGATATGTGAATGATTTTTTAGAAATCAGCAAATTTAGCAGAACAAGCTAACCCTAAACCCTAACCCAAACCCTAACTCAAACCTGAACACACTCCTGGCCAAAGATGCCTGGCTGTGAACGCCAGCCCCTTTCCATGGGAAACAGAACTCAGCCCCTCAGTGTCTTGTTGTCAGTTCAGAGGTGGCATCTGTCATTCCAGTGGCAGCCAGAGTCCTGGGTGCCTTTCTCATCCAGTCCAATTCCTGGCCCTCCACAGACCCCAACAATCCCACCCTGTGCCTCAGCCCTGCCACTGGTCACAGAGCAGAGTGTGTGTCCCTCGTCCCTCCCCACACTCCACTCTATAACCTCCCTGTACAAATCTCTTCCTTCACTTTCCTCTGCCTCAGGTGCTTCCGTCATCAGCCCAGGGATTTTCTCTCTCCCAAGGCTTATTTTCTAGCTGGATGCTTTTTTGATCCTCCTCTGACTTGTGTCCTGGAGAGACACCTGTGACCCAGGTGGACTAGATCCACTAGATCTCAGGTGGACTAGATCCACTTCCAGAGCAGGGTCCCCAGAGGATCCCCACTGTGAGGGATGGTATCCATGGGGTGCTGACTGCTGTGACTCACCTGGGGACAGTGGGCACAGCTTCCGGAGGCACCTTTTGGAACACACAGAGATGATGTCACAGTCCCATGCAGAGCTTTATCAGGTAACAAATGTTAACATTCTGCGGCCCTGACTGCCAGCATGTTACTGCAATGGATTTGTTATTTTTAGGAAGATGAAAGACTGGTGGGAGAGAAGGCCCCAATAACCTGGATACCATCTGACTGAACACCCATACAACACATCCTCTCAAATAAACAACACATCCTCCCATAAAACTTCACCTCAAACAAGAGTGTTTTATACACAGCCCTTTGTCAGCTTGAAGTGATCCAACCTCAGGAACCAGGATCTGCCCCTGTTTCACACGGAACAAACATTATTCCTGCCATAAACTCTTTGAGGCAAGGCTCATGTTTTATTTGCCTTCATTTGTTCAGCCTCTTTTCCAAGCCAGCTGTCTCCTGACATCCTGTACTCACAAACCTCAAAAGTGCCTCTAGGAGATGACAGTCTCTGACTGATTTAACTGATGGCTGTTTTTTGATGCTGCTTCTCATGGGGAGGTGCAGAATCTGTGACCCCAACAGAGACAAGGCTGCCACAGGCCCACCAGGCTCAGAAACACTGAGTGTGTATCTCCAGTAACTGCACATCAACCCAGTTGCTGCTCCTGGGATCTTCCCCATTGCCCCCTTCAGACTCCAAGATCTCTCCAGCAATTGCCCAGGGCCCTCTAAGCCTCTGGCAGTCAAATCCTCTGGTTTTCACACCCTCACACACATGCAGATGCCTGGCTCCCAAGGCTCTTACCAAGCTGGTCAGCTCCTCTGGCTGGATGGTCCCTGGGATCGCATCCCCACACAACCACACAGTTCCAGCCCCTGGCACACCAACCCTCCACCCTGGAGTCCCACTCCAGGGGGACTTTCAGACCTCCCTGCAGAGGGAATAAACAGTCCCTGATGCAGGAAAGGATTTAGGACTGGAAGTTAATGAGAAGGCAGGTTACAGTGTGCTGATCACGCAACCCAGTAAACTCTTTACACAGCACTGACCACTCTTGTGCCCTGAGCTTTATTTTTGTCCTGTGTTTGTTCCTCTCAAATTCCATCAACCCCTCCATTTGCCCACCTTTGGTTCTTCCCCTAACCTTCCTACAGTAAATTTAATAGGACCCTTTACTTCCCTTCCCCTGCATTCATAATGTTTCCTATATACCTGTGCAGGGGGAAAGAGAGAAGAGAGAGCTTGGTCTCTCTTTAGGTCTCTCTCCTTAAAGTCTTTAAGGTCCCTCCAGCCACTTTAAACCTCATCCAGTCCCACCCCGTGCCATGAGCAGGGACACCTTCCACTAACCCAGGTTGCTCCAAGTCTTGTCCAGCCTGGTCTTGGACACTGCTAGGGTTCCAGGGGCAGCCACATCTGCTCTGGGCAACCTGTGCCAAGGCCTCACCACCCTCACAAGGAGAAATTCTTTGCCAATATCCCATCTATCCCTGTCCTCTGGCAGTGGGAAGCCATTGCCCTTATCCTGGCACTCCAGGCCTTGTCCCAAGTCCCTCTCCAGCTCTCCTGGAGCCCCTTTAGGCCCTGGCAGGGGCTCTGAGGTCTCCCTGGAGCCTTCTCTTCTCCAGGTGAACACCCCCAGCTCTCCCAGACTGGCTTCAGATAAGAGGGGCTCCAGCCCATGGAGCATCTCCATGTGCCTCGGAGACCTTTTTTGACTGGCAGTGACAAGGTTTTGATCACATCTCCAATGTGCATGAGGTGTTCAGAGTTACCACAGTGCACTCCCTTGGCTCAATCTGTTTTGCTCCTGGAATGCAACACAAATTCTTTGTGTGATGTTCTGTGAATTCCCCACTCTCTGGTGATGGGTTAAATCTGCTGTTGACTTATCAGGGTTCAGACCTTCCACCCTTCCCAAAAACAATCTGTTCAACATCTGGATTGCCCCAGAGTGGCACCTTGATTATTCCTGCAAGTTCTGTGTAGTTCTCTGTGCCTTTGTGTGCTCAGTCACCCACATCTGCTGCCTTCATTCAGTGCCATCACGGGAGCTCTGTGAAGGCTCTGAAGGTCTGAGTCAACAAGAGATCAAAGATAAGGAGCAGCTTTAGAGCACAAAAATCCAAATTATATCAGACAAGGGGAATTTAGCAAAATGATCAGACAGTGGGTTTGGAATAATCATATTTCTTTTTCACCAACAAATATGCACCACACTTGGTACAAGCTTCCAAAATAATTTAAAATAGGTCTTCCAGAACTATTAAAAGCTCTGGAAGAAATTTCTGTGAAGAAATGGGTTTCAGCCTTCATAATCTTGTACATAATGTAAAACAACTTCTTTTCCTGCTTGCCTCAAATGCTGTCTGGATTTATCCCTTTATGGAAAATTAAAATAAATAAATAAATAAATAGATAAATAGATAAATAGATAAATAAAGGGAAGGGAAAGGAAAAAAAACCAATGGTTAACAGTGATTCATGAGCAAACTGAGACATGGATCCTTGGAAGTGTCACAAAGGTGTCACTGGATGTGCCTTTCTGAAGGATCTGGAAATAAGATAGCCTTCCATGATTAACCTGTTTCTCACAATTGTCCCCTTCACCCTTTTCCTCTCCTTGTTCCCATATTAAAGAAGTTCATCTCCTCCCACCTGATGTGCTGCAGACCCCTCACCACCTTGGTCACCCTGCACTGGATTTTCCTTTTTTTTTCACAGGTACGTCCCAGGAGAGAGGTTGGACATCTACCAGGAGATATCAAGATGCCTGGAACAACTGACAATTCCCAGCTGGGAGACACCAAACTGTGGGGTATTTGCTATTTAAAGCAGATGCATGCTAACAGGGATATTGAGATTCATTGTGTCAGCTCATCCACTGAAACAGCAAAGCAGAATACTTAGTGATCTGGTCAAAAAGTGTCTCACCATGACAAGAATGAAAACAGCAATAAAATACTTTTATCAGCAATTCTGATTCCAGTGCCTGATAGTGCAAATATCCTGGGCAGAGGAGAACATGGGATGTGTCTTTCGGATTCCTGGAAAAAAAAGCAAGTTAAGCTTCTATAAAGATCTAAGAATGTTTCTATCTCGACCCTGATTTCTTTTATCAGAACGTGCAAAATATTTAATGCAAATTCTCCTTGGGTGTGGCATTGCTTTTATGGACTTTTTATTGCTTATAAACCAAATCACGTCATCACTGGTACTTTCTCTGACCCTTTAGTTAAAATGTTACCCCAAGGACAATCACATCTTTGTGTGCTCAGTGTTTGCTGAGCACTCCGGGATCACTGGATTTGTGTAGGGTGGGATCAGAGGCCCACCCGGGGGAAGACCAACCCCATCAACACTGCCTGCAATCCCTCTTCTTTTTTTTTACAGGAAAAGTATCGAAAATTTCTCAAAAAAGAGCTTCTTTTGAAATTAGCAAATATTCTGTTCTTCTGTTTCCTAGGTCAGGGCAAGTCAGAAATTCACGGATATTAAACAAAACAACAAAAAGAAGGGTGACTGAGCACTGGAATGGGCTGCTCAGAGAGACTGTGTAGTCTCAATACTTGGAGACATCCAAAAGTCATCTGGATACGGTCCTGGGCACTCAGGTCCCAGGGAGGTGGGACTGGATCACCCCCAGTGTCCCTTCCAACTTCAACCACTCCAGGATTCTGTGAAGAAATGGGTTTCAGCCTTCATAATTTTGTACATAATGTAAAACAACTTTTTTTCCTGCTTGCCTCAAATGCTGTCTGGATTTATCCCTTTATGAAAAATTAAAATAAATAGATAAATAGATAAATAGATAAATAGATAAATAGATAAATAGATAAATAAATGGAGGGGAAAGGAAAAAAAACAAGGGTTAACAAACATTCCGAAATACAGGAAGAATATGGGCAAACCAGGACGTGATAATTTCCATATGGGTGGGAAGCCAGTGGTTAGTGGGAATAGAAACAGATAAACACAACATTTCTGGATAGAAGGGATACAGGGTGGGAATTGGAAAGAAGTGATGGGGTTAGTATTTTAATAGGATCTAAAGCTGGTTCTTTGAGAACACTGGTGGCTAGAACTAGAGAAGAGAGTAAAAAGATGAGAAAAATGTAGAAATTATGTATTTTAAACTAAGAAAAAATGTTCAGTCCAGGGAATTTTGAGCTTCAGCAGAATAGAGGGAGAAATGGGCAGGGAAATCCCATAAGGACCAAGAGAGTCATGGGGCAGGAATGGAAGGGAAGGAATAATGGAAGGTGGATAAAGAGTTACATTGTAGAATCAAGAAGAAAAAAAACTAATCCAAACAACTCCAAAAATTAGAAATAAGAGACTGGGGATGGTGCCAGTAGGAAGAACTAGAACTGACAGCCAATGAGTAGAATAAATGGATATATCAGCCAAGGCCTGAATAATGCGGAAATGTGAAAGAGCCAAGCAAAGTGAGGAGAAAGGTAAGAGAAATTTGGGATGAAATGTTAGGCAAATTTAAGGGAGAACAGGCAGAGAAGTCTGTGCATCCAATAATGGTGAGAAGGGAGAAAATCCCATCTTCCTGATAACTATGGATGTCATAACACAGAATTACACAATGACAAAGGGGCCAGGGCAATCAGGGACTGGGATTGGCAAGCGCCTGGACACAGGGAAGAACTGCCAGTCTCTGTATTATCCAGTGCTGCAAGGAGCTCTTGGAATTATGGAACTGGTAGAATTTGTCATCTCAGTGTTCAACAGTTGCAAAAAAGCTCCACTGTAGGGAGCTGGAAATAAGGTGGTTAGGGTGAGTGAAATGTCATATAAGGATAGGAGAAAGATATCAGTACCAGACTGACGTCTGTCCTCTCATTAGTGATTAAACATTAATAGCAAATCAGAGAATCAATCATATCAGAGAATCCCAGACTGGTCTGGGTTGGGAGGGGCCTTGAAGCCCATCCCATCCCACCCCTGCCAAGGTCAAAGTCACTTTCTACTCTAACAGGTTGCTCCAAGCCACACCCAACCTGATCTTGGCTCCTCATCCCCACAAAGCACTGGGATTCAGGAGTCACTTTTAGAACACAAGTGGAGAAAAGAGATGAACTTTTTAATAAGGGGAATGGGGAAAATAATGGATTTGGAAATAAGAAGGGTGTGTGAGGTAACACAAGCCTGATTGGTTTGGTGAAAAATGAGGGAATCAACTTGATCTTTTCTCATAATACAAATTCCCTAGTTGAATCGCCAGTGAGACAATTCATTGTAGCTCATTTTTCAGGGACTGAGGTGCTGAAAAATCATAGAATCACAGAATGGTTTGGGTTGGGAGGGACCCCAAAGATATTTAATTCTAGCCCCTGGCAGGGACATCTCCTACTGGACCCCTCAGGAAGGGCTTTGCATTGTTACCTGATGCTCAGAATTCAGGTCTGCCAAAATCAGTTCTTTCTGATGTAGGATTTCACTCAACTCATCGTTTGGGTTATAAACATACACATCGTGAGGTGCTGTCAAAGCAATGAGGTCCATCTGCTCCCTGTAGGATGGGGGCTGGGAGCTGAGAGCAATCCTGTCCCACAGCACTTGGGTGAGCTGAGCAGGACAAACACTGTCATCAGGTTCAAACAAGAGCTCAAATTTTAAGGATTCATTGGATGAGGCAGATCTGAAGTTAATTTGGGAAGTCAATGTGCAAGTCAGGGACCGACTGGGGTCCAGGGACAGTAAAGAGGATGAGACAGAGCCCTGTGATCACCAGGCAGGTCCATCAAGAAGAGACAGGTTCCAGCTCAAGCCAAAGGGGTGGTCTGTGGATTGGGGTCCTGATTATCTGGCCTATGGCCAGTCCCACACAGGTGGTGGGGACCAGCACCCCTGCAGTACCTGTTTGTGGTGGAGAGAAGCACTCTTCAACACAGCCCAGAGCTGACTGAAATGTAGGCCAGGGGCATGTGGAGGACTCAGGCGACCTCAGGGCCATTAGAGCTCCTTCAGTACCCTCAGGGCTGCAACCAATACCACCAAAAGACCTTAAAAATGCAGTGCAGGGTCTGCTCTCTGAGGAGCACCATCAGAGGCTGCTCTTTGGGGCCAGGAGCAGCCAGTCCCAGCCTGATGGTGCTGCTGGGTTGGTGGTGTGATTTTGTGAATCTGTTAATCACAGTGTCGTGGTTGCAGTCTGAAACCAGACGGAAATATCAATTTGTGTTGTGGTTTTAGGTTGCCAATTTGAAATTCTTTAATCAAGAGCAAAGCATGCTTAAGCTTGAACAGACTTTATTAACTAACACTAAAAGGATAAAAAAAAGAGAAAAACAAGTATCAGAATGAAACTTTCAAAACACTCTTCCTCTCTTCTCACATTTTCTTTCAATCACACTGACAACGCACAGAAATCACATTCAGAATTTTCAGTCAGTTTTCACAATTCTAGAATAGTCTTTCTTCAATTCTCTTAGGGATTGGAGCATCTCTTATTTGCTATGGAAAAAAACAAATTCTCCACTAATAACAGCCGCCCGGAACATCTGCATTGTGAAGCTCGTGCATGTTCACAGCCCTTTCACAGCTGTGCTTCTGGGCCAAAATTGATGTATGTGGTTTATTTTTTAAAGACAAATTATTCAAACACAAAGCTTATCTTTATCTATCTTTAAGATTATCTTCATTGCAGGGAACAGAGATTCTCTTCTTCTCGGGGGCAGAGTCTTTATCACTTCATTTCTCTGTTCAAATTTCACAGCAATCACATCTACTTCAACATTGGCTCACTTGACACTGCATTCCTCTGCTCAGGTCTACAATTTGAACTTTTCATCTCTCCATACTTCTCTATGGTTTAAAGGAAATGTCTCAATATACTATAGTCCATTACCATAGCTTATAAGAGATTTTAATCTGGAAAATGAAACAACTCCTTCTCTTCCTTCCATCTAGGACATCACTTTCTTCACTGACTTTGATGTCTTCATGTGGTCTCTTTACATGCCCTCACTCTGGCTTTTCTCTCACTCAAGAGAGGATGGAAGCTTTCAGGTCTCATCTGTGTACTGAAAGAGTTCACAAAGGCAGCAGCGAGGTCAAAGCAGTCAGGTGATGCACTCCAGGCCCTGCTGGGGCTGCAGGTTTCTCCTCTCAGGGCTGTGGAGTTGCAGGGCTGCTCCTGGCCTCAGCCGCTGGCTGGGCTCCTGCGGCTGGGGAGAGGGGCTCAATGGACTCTTCCCTGCAGCCCTCGCTCTCATCAGGGTGAAACCGGCCCCGGAGCAAACCCCACTCGGGCGGCCCGACCCTGCCAGGGCCGCTCCGGCCCGGTCTCAGCGGCATGATGTCTCGTGGCTCCGGGACAGCTCTGGGAAGCTCCCCCAGCGGCTGCGCTGGAGGGGAGGGCAGCTCGGATTCCATCACCAGATCTCAGTGGCCGTGGCTCGGCCCAGCCATGGCTCGCCCCCACGGCCTCCCCTCCCCCGCCCGGCCACGCCAGGCCCAGCCCGGCCCAGCCAGGACACGAGGGCCATGGCGGAGCGGCCGGGCAGCACCTGTTACCTCTTCTCCAACCAGAAAGCAGAAGAAACTTTCCCAGGTTCACACTTAAAATGTGCATTCACAAAGGCATACCCATGCTTTTCATTGGTTTCATCAAGTGTCAATATTAGACATTGGCCAATCATGACCAAACCACGATACACAGCTACTCCTGCAGAGCTGTCCTGGCATGTGCTAAACTTCTGCAGATAAGAGCTTTGTGGAACAGCATTTCTCTGATTGACCTCCAAACCCTCAATATCCCAACAGGGAATGCCAGCAGACCTTTCCAACCCCTAACAATACTGTAGGGAGGGGCAGCCGGGGTTGGGGGGGATTTCTCAGCTGCTCTAAGTCACTTATTTCAGAGCAAGTATAGAGATATTTTGTACGTTTCAGTGGAGTGAAGCACATTTTGGGTTTGGGAGGAAATCTCCTTTAGATGTTCCCAGTTCTGCTCCTCCCTGCTCAGATGAGGACCTGCAGAACTGATTTGCAAGGACACAGGAGCATTTCTCCGTGTTGTCTTTCTTTAACTCTGCTTCTCTTTCCACCCCCTGAAGGTTTCACCAAGATCAGACGTGTGCATTACCTACTCTCACCCCCTCTCAGCCCCCTGAGAGCCAGGTCCACATGCAGGAAGGACAAGGGAGGAGTTTGGAACTCAGTCTTTGGAGAGAGACTCTGCTCTCCACATGTGTCTGGGATGTAGGACAGATATTGCTGCCAGGCTTCTGTGCTTGAGGAAAATCCAGCTTCAGTTCTGTACTCTGGGGGCTTTAAAAACACCCTGTTCACCCAGAGTTGTGTTTCTGTGGGCTGTGAAATGCCCTAAACCAGGCAGCAGGTTCTAGGCAGAGCATGTTCCAGGGTACTGATCAATCAGGACCCACTGAGCAGTGCCTGGGATTTCCCTCTGACAGCTTTTACTTCCTGTGAAATGAAGCTCAAATACCTCCTTTCTCACCAATCTTGATCTTAGCCCACCAGTTCTCAGCTTTCCTTAAAATAATAAAATTCAAACTTTTTTTTTGCTCTAATGTGTGCTCAAGACACAACCTGAACCTTCCATCCCTAACCCAAAATCTTAAACCCCTCACTTTTTCCTGTTTAAGCAAACAAAAATCCTCTCCAGACCCATGGATCCAGGAGGTGGATCTTTCAGGAAAACCCCAAATCTCAATGGGTAATTAACAAGATCACAGAAGAGAAAGCTCCTCAGTCCCATGCACAGAAGGCCATGTATGACCTGTACCCAGTTTGGGTAGTCCCAGGTACTCGAAAGACTCTTCCATTTTTATAGATCAGCACCAAAATGTGTATTTCTTGGTGTTCTCTCATTTTTCTTTTTAAATTCACTTTTAGACTAAAATTTAAATCCCATTTTAAGCTCAGAAATAAACAGAGCAGTAAAATCTCTTCTTGAAGATTGTGAATGTTAAACAGAAGCGCTAGAAATGGTAGAAGAGCTCATTGCAGGAAAATCCTGAGTTAAATTCACTTTTCAGTAATGAGTTTCCTTCTCTGGTGTAACCATTGGCATCACAGGGAGCAGCGTAAAGGAGACAATTTCAATTCTGTAAGAGCCATAAATAGGAAAGGAACCCAGAGTTCTGACAAAACCCACCGTGCAGAGCAGCAGGTTCAGCCCTGTCACTGGGCTGCTCAAAAGGCTTTTAGTGGATCTCTGTGGGGCCCTGCATGAAATTGCCCACTTAAATATATTCTATAAACCGAGATGTGTTAAACTGGGGGAAAGGTGGGGGGGAGGGGGAGGGAGCAGGGAAGGAAATACTAAAACTCAAGACTGAACTTACCTAACTATTTTTCATTCTTCTGAATTGGTTTTATTTAAGCTCTCATACTACATCTCACACTGGTTCGAGGTTGTGGCATTGATCCTGAAAAGTCTCCTTAGGAGTTTTTTGTTGTTTTTGTTACGAGTCTATTTATTTCCTCTCCTGGATGAGGATAGTGGGACCAGTTCATAGCATTATTCTCTACAACTTGTGGTGTTACAGATTCCTCATCTAAATAGAACACTGGCGTTTTTAATGTATTTTATTTAATACTTAATTCATCAGTTTATATATTCTATTTAATATTAAATTTAATATCAGGCTCCTGTGTCACAAAAGTCCTCACAAACTCATGCTCTAAAAATTACATTTTTGTCCCTTGATAGTTGCAAATCGAAGAGAAAGGGTAGTTGAGGGGTAACTGTTCTTCCCTAAACAGGATCAATATGTTTGTAGATGAAGTTGTGTTGCACCCTGACATTGAAATGTGCTTTTTCAGAATACAATAATCACCTGTTTGGAGTTTCTTTATGTTGACCAGAAAATTTGAATGATCTCATACATTTGCTTAACACTTGTTACTTTATCCAGGTTTCAGTCCAAGAAATCATGTGAAAATTCAATTTTTACACCAATCTAAAAAATTCCCAGCTAATAGTAGTCTAATAGTGGATTTAAGAAGAAAAATGAAAGAACAGCCATGAAATACACATTTTAATGCTGGGCTATAAAAATGGAAGAATCTTTCAAGCACCTGGAGCTTTCTACCTGGGACTCACAAATTCCCAACCTGGCCTTAGGACTCTGAATCTGTTTTCCCAGCCTGGTCTCTGGGCTTTGGAACAGGCAGGGATACAAGGTAATTCCCATGCCCAGACTTTCCAACAAAGGTTATTTATGAGCATCTCTGTGGCTCAGGACAGAGGGTGGGGCTCTGGGAAAGCAGAAAGTTTGCAAGTACTCACAGATATCAGCCATGAACCCATGATTGTCCTTGAGCTACTGAGAGGCTGAGGGAGAAAAAAAAATAGACTACAAAATACACTGCTGATCTCAGAGTGTCTGACAATGCCAACGGAGGTTAGCTGATGCTCCAGTTTAGGTTTTCCCCTCTCCCCTGGCAAGGGACAGTCAGGTAAGATAACAGAGCTAAGCCAGCAGCTCCTTGCTCTGAGCTGTGATAGCTGAAGGCTTTGTCTTTTGTCTGAAATAAAGGCAGGGAAAGCCAGCAGATATTTCCTTGAAATTCATCATGGCTTTCCTTCCCTCACTCCCTGGTGTTGATGTGCATTGAAGGTGATGCTGGTGGGCGCAGGTTTGGAAGAGGAGCAGCAACTTCCCTGTGCAAGAAGCACTTTTCACATTTTCCTAAATAAATACAGCAAATAAATCCTAAAGCCAGGGGTTACCTTTAAAAGCAAATAAATCTTCTTTAAAGCAGCAATACCTGTTTTTTTTAACAGAGATACCCCTCCAGAACCTGGTACATCCTAATGTTGGACTCATGGATCCCTTCCAGCTTGGGATATTCTGTGATTCTGTATCCATGATTAACGTTAGCAGTTCATAACATCAGCCTGGTGCTCCTGCATAGGTGAAACCTGCAGGGTGTGGCTGGTGGTGGCGCTGACAGTGCTGGGTTAATAGTTGCACTCCATGATTCCACGTTTTTCCAGCCTTAACAATTCCCTGATCCTGTGATTCCCACAGGCTGTGCAGGTGGCTGAGCTGGTAACCAGCCTGATGAAATCCCTGCTCTGCTCTGAGCCACAGCTCCCAGAGAGAGCTGGCAAACACAGCCCTCAATGTTCAGGTTCTGGAGAGGTTTTCTAAGCCTGCTGGGAAGTTAGATCTCCACTCCTAGCTCTTAGCTTCCTTTATTTGTTATCCTTTCCACATTATCTTTATCCAACCCAGGCCACTCTATGTCCTTTGTGCCCCCCACCTCTTCTTCCCCAGGGACACAACCTCCCGCTTTCAAACCAACCCCCCAAAATCACAAATCTCAGCCAGCGGGAACAAAATTAAGGTTTTGTGCCCTCCTTTAACCCCCTTTTTCCCTCTGCAGTGCTCTACACCCAGGCTAAAAAAGCCTGGGGTGTCCCTGGGAATGGCCCTGGATCCAGAGGGGCAGAAGATTTGTGAGAAGGTCTCCAGTCCAGCCCTCCTGAGCACTGGCAGTGTTTCAGCAGGATCTTAGTTTTAATCCTGTTTCCAACAAGTCTCCCTTGCAAAATCCATAACCTCCTTCTCAGCTCTACAGGAGCTGGTCCAAGCTGCTGTGCTGGGACTTGAGGATTTGTCATATTAGTTTTAAAGGAAATCAGTAAGTCCCTTCTCTATTTGGAGAAATTTCAGGTTTAAAAGAAGCCCCTGCAGTGTTTGAGTCAGAAAATCCCATTTCCCAGAGGTGCCACCTTCAAGGCAGCAGGAAGAGCCTCAGTGAGGGATTCTCTCTTTGGAATTTGCTCTGGATGCATTTTGTCCTGGGGTAGTCAAAATACTGGATGTAAGGAATCCTCTTTTACACTCTCACAGTTGTCCTGTCAAATGAAGTAGGAATTTATGCACCTCATGATAATTTTCTAACAGCAGTTCTGGATTTAGGCTCCAAATTCCAGGGATGAGGATACAGATTTGGAGCACTGAGACTCTTGGTCGAAATTGGTTGCTGAGTTAAGGGCTCCGTATATAAAAATGGAGATAATAGTTCAACAGTTATTGTTGTTATACAAATAGGAGGGAAAAATTTTAAATCACTGACATGGGCTTGCATTACCATGACAGATCTGGGGGTACTCAGCCTGGAGAAAATGAGGCTCAGGGGGGACCTTCCACCTCTCCACAACTCCCTGACAGGAGGGGGAAGCCAGGGGGATCAGGCTCTGCTCCCAGGGAACAAGGACAGGAGGAGAGAGAACGGCCTCAAGTTGTGCCAAGGGAGGGTTAGGTTGGACATCAAGAGAAATTTCTTCATGGAAAGGGTGGTCAGGAACAGGAAGGGGCTGCCCAGGGCAGTGGTGGAGTTCCTGTGGGAGGACTGATTGTAAGAGAATAGGGATAGTGCTGAAGGAAATCTCCCCTGATGAATTACAGCTGTGCTAATTACCAAAGAGTGGAAACAGCCTTGCCCGTCCAGTGAGGACTCTAAAAGAGTGGGACAGCTGACTGAGAGTTGGAATCTGCTACAGTCAGAGTTTGCTGGCCGTGCTGGGAGGAGGAAGGGTCATGCAGTTGTGTAAGGGACAGACAGGGTCAGGCGGTTGTATAAGGGACAGGAAGAAGTTAGCTGGCCAAGCAGAAGGAAAAAAGAAGAGAGAAGGAGTTAGTGTTGTGGGGAGCTGCCTGTGGAAAGAGTACAGAAAAAAGGCATGGGAGTTGATAAGACAATGAACTGCTGAGCCTACCATTAGTCAGGGGAGCTTTCATAGAGAGTCTTTGAAGAGATGAGCAACAGAGGAAGGGGTGCCTCAGTCAAGCTGCCACCGTCGATTTTTGTGGGGACCCAAGCAGTTCCCCATAAGTCCCCATCCCTGGAGGTGTCCAAGGAAGGAAGGACTGGCCATGGCACTCGGTTCTCTGGGCTGGGTGACAAGATGGGGATCAGGCACAGGCTGGACTCAATGATCCTGGAAGGCTTTTCCAACTCAAATAGTTCTGTGATTCTGTGACTACAACTTGGTTTAACTTCAGGACATTGTTAAAAGATATCTTTTATTCAGGGAAGCCACAGACATGAAGCACCTTATATGGGGGAAAAGGAAGGAGGCAAGTAGAGTATCCTAAAACAAAATCCACCCCCAAAACCCAGCAATAACAAACAAACAAACAATAAAAGAATCCAAATTATTACTAGTTTTTATTGCCTGTGTAGCACATAAACATGGGCAGATCTTTTCTTCACTCTCTTGCTACCAATTTTGGTCTTGCCACCAAAACAACAGGCAATGCTTTCATTTCAGTGTGATTCTAGCACTGCACTTTGGAATTCTTTTCTCCCAGAGAGAGTTTAAAGAACCTTGATATCCAGCCAGGGAAGAAGTGTTCCTGTTCTCCTCTAAATCAACAAAAAAAAAATCAAACAACAATCAGGGGAGATAACAGAGCTCAGCCAGCAGATAGTTGGAGGCTTTGTCTTTTGTCTGAAATAAAGGCAGGGAAAGCCAGCAGATATTTCCTTGAAATTCATCATGGCTTTCCTTCCCTCACTCCCTGGTGTTGATGTGCATTGAAGGTTGCATTGAACAACTCCCCTAAATCAACAACAATCAGTACAAGGAACAGTCTGGTTTCTGGCTGTCAGATTGTTCCTAAACACCAGGAATTCAGCTCAAGTTACTTGTTGCAGTTTTGCTACAAACTCGAAGGTGTCACCTGCAGACAAGTGGAAGGGAAAGGGATCCAACACACTGGGAAAGGGAATAATAACCCAGTGATGTTGTTTGTAGGGGAGGCCAAATCACAGGCAGATATGAATGATTAGATACTACTTAGTGGACATTAAATATTAGATATTAAATATTAGCTATTAAAAAGGCTGCAGAGGATGCTGAGTTTTACCCAAAAATCCAGGCAAAATAGTGGGAAATGAAACACATGACATTTCCATTCCAGTGTCACACAGGCTCTGCAGCACCTGCAGCTCTCAGAGGAGTCACAGCCTCCTTGCTGGCAGAACTGCTCTGGTAGTGGCACCTGCTCCAGGTGCTGCAGGACTGCAGGGATGTCCCCATGAGCTGGCAGCTCCACTTTGGCTGGACTGGGAGATGAAGCCTAGGAATATTGATTGGTTAAAGTACATGATCTTGCCACAGGAATGCACAAACTTCCCAGCTGGACGTGTCTTGAGTGGGTTTTTCCACCTTTTCAGAAGCAGCCGGCGCAGGCAGCATTGGCACAGATCTCACACAGGTCGTCCTCCGCAGCCAGGCCTGTCCAGGAGAAAGGAGGGATTCAATCAGATGCCAGGAGGGCAGAGCCAGCTGCCAAAGCATTTGGAGACTCCTTTGCATTCCTATTTTATCATTTGAAAGATCCTTGTAGGTAATACTGCTTCAAGTAAAATTAGCTCATACTAAAAGCTGGCTGAAGGAATGAAATCAAACCTGAATTCCTTGGGAAGCAATGGGAACATATGGAAGCAAGAGGACAACAGGACATAGCAGTATTTTGTCCTAATGTGTCTCTTGTTCTGGACAGTAGATAAATGCAATATGATAACTTACTTAAAAAAAGGAAACACTGCAGCAGCAGCAGCCCATGGCAGAGGGACTTTGGACAAGGAGGAATGGCTTAAGCTAGAAAAGATTTAGATGAGATATTGGGAGGAAATTCCTCCCTGTGAAGGTGGTGAGGCCCTGGCACATGGTGCCCAGGGAAGTTGCGGCTGCCCCTGGATCCCTGGAAGTGTCCAAGGCCAGGTTGGACACTGGGGCTTGGAGCACCCTGGGACAGTGGAAGCTGTCCCTGCCCATGGCAGGGAATGAGTTTTAAGGTCCCCCCAACAAAACTATTCAGTGATTCCATTATTCTACTTGATGAACTTTTCCATGGTCACAGCAGTGGGATGTGCCCAGGGAACAGCTCAGCTCAGCATTGCAGGAATTTTCCTCAGGGGTTTCGTGGAGCCCAACCTCTGCAGGAGAAAGGGCAGCACAAAGGCAGCACAAACACTTCCAGCTGCCCTAGAAGTGACACAGAAGTAATTCCCGTGGCTTTGCCTCCTGGAATATTTAAGGTTGAAAATTGTGGTAAAAATGGAAACTACAAAATATGAATGACATACTCAGCCTCCTAAAAATCATAGCTGCATCTTCCCTCTTGCACACAGGCCGGAATTCCTCAGGGAGGTGTTTTTCTTGGCATGGGGAATAGCTGGCCATGGGAACCATCATGCGAGGGTTGATGTGTCTGTTCCCATCCATGAGCTCCTTCAGCTTCTTCACAGACTCCAGGGGGAATTTCAAGTCTCCATCCTGTGCAAAACAAGAAAAAAAGAGGCGTCAGGAAGTCAGGCCTTTGGCAAATCCATTCCATTTCTAACCAAACCCTAACCAAGAACTCTCCCAAAAAAATATAACAGAGAGAAAAGATGGTGTTGAAAGAAAGCCCAGATAAAACCTGTGCTGAAGAAGGCAGTGGACAGAGGGAGAATTTGGGCCTAGCTCATCCCCATGAGACAGACCCATAAAATCCGGGACAGGAAGATCCAGGCTGGGAATCTTCAGCCTAGAAAAGACATGACCGGACAATATCACAGAATCCTGGAATGGGTTGGGTTGGAAGGCACCTTAAAGCTCCTCTCATTCTACCCCCTGCCACAGGCAGGGATACCTTCCACTAGACCAGGTTGCTCCAAGCTCCATCCAGCAGTTGCAGGGATATATGGTAGAGATCTACAAAATCTTTACTTGAAAGGGGATAAAGGGGCATTTATTTGGTTCACCCTTTCTCCTAATACAGCAGTGGAAGTGTCAGGTGTTGGCTGTGACGTGGCTGGATGTGGCCACACAAAAGCAGCTCTTCTTTCACACCACACATTGTTAAGGGCTTAAAACCTTCACCCCAAGACATCATGGAAAGTTTCCATTAATTTAGAATCACAGAATCTCTTGAACTGGAAGGGATCATTGGGATCATTGGCTCCAGCTCCTGGCCCTGCACAGACGCCCAACAATCCTATCCTGTGCCATTTTAAAACTTGCCCACACAATTTGTGAAGAACAAGTTTTTGGAAGCATAAATATGACACGTCTGACTCAAAGCCTACACCAGAAACTTAAGGAAGCTGGGACAAGACTCTGAGAAATATGACTCTATGTTTTAGTTGCTTTTCCCTGTGCATCGGTTAAGGGTCATTCCCTCAGTTTCAATACATTTCCTCTTTTTGAGGTCATAAATTTAAGTAGCAGGTGCTGCAGCTGTTTAACCAAGTGCACAAAGTCTGTACCCATCTGCAGATAATCAGAATTTGGCCTAGAAGACAAATAAGCATTTTCAAACTGATTTCTATCTGCTGTTTCTACATGGTTTCATGGCCAACATATAGTCAGTAAGGTGATATGGGAGGTTCCAACCCAATGGCTTTGCAATGAGATGAACTTTAGTCTCCCTTCCAACTCAAACCATCCTGGGATTCTGGGATCAAGTAACAGCTCCTCATCCAAAGAAATAAAATTCAGTGATTCTGATACAGCACCAAGACCAAATATTAGCATTTGTTTCACATCCCCATGAGTCCAACGGGGAATGGTGTGAGATAAGTGGGGAGGGGATTTGATTCCGACTGGGGTTTTAAAGGTTTTTTTACAAAATCACATTATTTTGGTGTTAAAGATTTAAAAAACCCAGTCAGACAGACTTTGGATATGCATTTACTTAACTAAGTCAAATTATTTTCTCTTGCAATCAGTTTATGATCTTACTCAGGTTAATTTATCTGTTGAACTCAATGATCTTAGTGATTTTTTCTGAACTTAATGATCCATAAAGGTTAATCAGGTACTGGTACCAGCTGCCCATGAGAGTGACGGCATCACCATCCCTGGAAGTGTTCCAAAAACATGCAGATGTGGCACCTGGGTACATGGTGGATCTCTCTGTGCTGGAGTAACAGTTGGATTTTATGATCTTAAAAGGCTTCTCCAACCTAAACAATTTTCTGATTCTGTGATCAGCCCTGGCTGCCTGTGAAAAATTCACTTTTCCTATAAAGGCAGCTCTAGATTCAGCTGTTGGTCACACAACTGAGAAGCAAAACCCATAGAACTAAAAAGAGAGTGGATTTCCACAGGCACAATTTCAGAGAAAACAGCAACTGGGAACAAACCCTGAGATCTGCAGGTCCTGGGGACGAAAACAAACAAAGGAACAGCAGAGACAAAAACCTGCTACTTCAGGTAAGAAAGGTGTATTGGAGAGAGCTAAATTTGACATACTATGGAGCAAGGAAGGGAAGTCTTGGGAACAATTTCAGGGAAGAAGAGTGAAAGCCAGCTTTGTGCAGTGAAGAATGAAATAATCAGTCAGACCTCAAAGACCCCAGGTGAAAGGAGTGCAACGCACTAAGAGTCCACTGCAAGTAGAGGGGAAAACACAGATTTAATGATTAATGAGAGAAGAATTCTAGCTCAAACTCAAGATGCACTTCCTACTCTTTTATGCAACCTAGAAGAAGCCATTCTCATTTATTAATATTTTTTTATGGCTGGGATGTTTTTCACTGGGTAGGAAGCCATTTGCTCCTCTGGAGACTGTAAATGTTGAAGAATGGTTTGAGAGAAAGGAATAGCTTAAACCTGCTACCTCTGGATATGTCTGTCATCCAAAGAATAAAAAAGAGGATAGTCCAGGACACAAAGATATCTTATCCCTGGAAAATTGCTGCACACACGTAGAGAGTGTCAATAATAGTTTAACAAGTATTAGTTAAACAATTTTAGTTTTAGTTAAACAATTAGTTTTCCTGACCCCAGAGGAAGTTGTTTACATTGCGATCAGTCCGAAATTCCCACAGTCTCTCAGAATGAGTGCAAAGAGATCCAAATCTTTCCCAATGATAGGCCAGGGTCCTGAAGTACCATCTTAACCCCTTCCACATTGCATGGAATATCAGCCATAGGTGCTGTGTACTTGGAAAATCTCACAGAGGATCCTCTAATCACTTCTCTGCCTATTAATATTTAATGGAATCCAGCTAAGCTCTTCTTTGCCCTTTTTTTTTCAGGCTCCATCCCATAAACTCACAGGTCATTTACACAAAGAACTTCCTCCCTAGAACCAGGTAACATAAGACAATTTCTCCTCTGTCACACCTTGTTTGCTCTAAAGTCAGCACCTTCTAATCACTCTCTAAAGTCAGCACCTTCACTGCACGTGGCTTTAAAACTCTGGGCATGAAACACCTCAGTTCCTAGGGGATTTCAGAGCAGAGATATGGCTGGAGAAGATCAATAAACAGGAGCAACTTTAGTGATACCTGAAGTGTTCTACAGAAGGGAAACACAGAGCACAGGGAGATGCAGGTGGAAGTCAAGGCAGAGCAAAGCAAAAATTCAGATCTATTAATTTAGTTCAAGATTCCTGTTGCAGACAGAAGTTTAAAAAATATCAGCACTTTGTTGAATTTGTAGTACCAACAAATGAAAAAGAAAAAACTCACCTGAACATAGACTGCCTGGGAGATGTGCACCAGGACAAGGACTGCCAGGACTGTCCAGGAAAGAAAGCTTTTCATAGTGCCTGCAAAGCCAAACTTCTCCTGACCTGAACAGATTTTATTTCCTCTGTCTTTGGCCTTTCTCCACCTTAATTGTGCCTCTCAGACTTTCCCTCTTCTCCTGAGCTCTCAGACTGCCCAGCAGTCAGAGCTTTATAAAGACTATACAACATTAGGTTGGTAACCCATTAATCCAAACTTTTTATTGACATATCATAAAGCCTGAGGAGACTCTCAGTTATTTGATCAGTAGCACAGCTGGTCAGTCACGCCCAGGCAGATCCTGGGATTTATGAGTTGCTCTCACTTTGAGACACTGGTCATGACACAGGCAGACAACGCATTCCAAACTGCAACAAATAAATGGTGGAGATTGAGCTCAGGCAACACCTGAAAGTCCCCAGAATTCTGGCCACTTTCTGCAGAGCTGGGAGTAAAAAAAAGTTTGGAAGAAAATAGAAAAAAACTGATCCAGTCAGTTGCCTGTTTTGGGAGTTCCAGGAACTAAGAGTGTAATCACAGAATCATGGAATTGTTAAAGTTGGGGAAGCCCTCTAAGGTTATTGAGTTCAACCACCAACCCAGGACCTGGTGGAAGGTTCCCAAATGCCACATCCACACATTCTTTGAACATTTCCATGGATGGTGACTCCACCACTGGCCTGGGCAGCCCCTTTCAGCACCCTTTCCACAAAGAGATTTTCCCAACATCCAACCTAAAAGCTCCCCTGGCACAACTCCCCTGGCACAACCAGCTCCCCTGGTCCTGTCCCTTGTGACCCTACTCCTGTCAGGGCTTTGGAGAGAGCTAAGAACCAAGGCAGAGAACCCCAGGCTGTGCCGGCACATGCCCAGCTATAAAATGTTGTCTCTGCTCTTTGCAGCCTCTAATTAAAATGCATGTGTTAAAAGGCACAGGGGGAGTGTTATTAAGGGCAAAGGCTGCCAGGAATCAAATCCATTTCTCCATGACTTCCATGCTTATATGGAAACACAGGAAAGTCACATGGATGGAGAAGCACCAATGTGCCTCAGCTCGCTTCTGACATCAAGCTCAGGTCCTCAAATTTGTAAACAATTCCTGGAGTTTTGTGGGTTTGGATTAACACAGACACCAGGAGAACAATGTTCCTGATCCCAGCAGAACAGGAGAGGGCAACAGTCACCCACTGAGCACCTTCCTCAAATCTCAGCAGTGTTTTATGCCCCAAAGGCTCCAGTTCTTGCTGTAACCCAAATTATTGTTCAAGTTACAGTGAAAATCATCTTTTTGCTTGGAGCAAAATTCCAGAATCCAAAGCAGCCAAGTCCCCAGTCAGGGGACTTGGAGGGAGGGAATGGGACTTTTCTGATTCAATATAACCCAAAAATTGTAGAGTTGAAGCTGAGCTGACAATGGAGACTGTGAACTGACAGACTTTGCTTCTCTGCTCTCCACCAGCCTCATCCACAAAATTTGATCCCCTGGAAGAATCTTTATTCCAACAAAACAAGCCTGTTTCCTCTCCTGTAATGATTTCTCTGCTTTCTGCTGCCCTGGCCAGCAGCCAACAGCATTTGCAACCCCACAGCAGCTCAGGCCTCTGCTCTTAATTACTTTAATATGGGTCAAGGGTGGAACAGCAAAGGGCAGAGATAAAATCTCCTCTGAGAATATTTCCCTTGGGAATTTTTACAACCACTTTCTTATCCTAAACCTGGTTTATCCTCAATCTGTTAAGCTCTGAGTACAGCTTGGTGGAAACTAAACAACAGATTAAAGAGGCATTGAGGGAACCAGAGAATTGTTAACATTGAAAATAAACAAGATTATCAAGCCCAACCTTGGAGAGAACCCAAAGAGATGGACAGGCAATTTTGGAGAGGTGCCACAAAAACACCGAACCACCAGATGCAGACAGAGTTGTAGTCACTGGTTCTATGTCCAGTGAGGCGTGGTGTACCTCAGGGCCCTGCCTTGGACCAGTGCTCTTTGATCCCTTACCGAGGACACAGTAAGGTGGAGCACACCCTCAGCCTATTGGCAGGTGACAGGAAGCTGAGCAGGACTGGTGACACACCCAAAGGATGGGGCCATCGTGCAGGACCTGGCCAAGCTTGAGAAGTGGGTCCATGGGAATCTCATGAGGTCCTGCACATGAGCTGGGAAAACTCCCAGTCTCAATCCAGGCTAGGAATGAAGGGCTTAATAGCAAGACATGGGGTAGAAGAAGGACGAGAGAGGGACAAGCTCACCTCTGGACTGATACTGAGGTTGCCACAATCCATGTTCAGGACCCTGTATTTGGCTGCCTTGATCCTCCTAGGATTCCCATGGGCCAACTTCTGAAACTTGTCCAAGTCCCCCTGAATCGCATCCTGTCTCCCAGGTGTGTCACCTGCTCTGCTCAGCTCAGGGTCATCTGCCAGCGTGCCAAGGGTGCCCTCAACCCCACTGTCTTTGCCATTAATGGAGACATCAAAAAGTGCTGGTCCCAGTATGGACCCCGAGGGACACTCCTTTGGCTCTGAGCTCCATGTGAGCACTTCACCACTACCCTGTATGTGGCCATCCAACCAACTCCTAATCCCCTGAGCAATCCATCCATGAAGTTGGAATTATTCCATTTTAGAGACCAGGGTGTTGTGGCTTTGCTGTGCCCCTTTGCCCCTCGGTGTCATGGCGCAGGTCCATGTGGGGCCACTACCCCCCACCACATCCATGTCCCAGTTCCTGGGGTCGTGGAGCTCCTGCTGCTTCACTGAGCTCAGGGGGGAGCAGGAACTGTTCACTTGGAGGTACAGGGAGGAGAGCAGAGACCTTCTGCTCACCAGGTCTGCTCCTAGAGGTTCTGTGGTCTCTGAGACACCCCTGACCTGCAGACCCAGTCCCACCAGCCCAAGACTTGGGGAGGCCAGGGCCAACACCAGAGGAAGCCACCCGTGTCCCCACCTGCCCCGTTCTGCCTGTGGCTGTCCTGGGGCTGGAAGGTGGGTCTGGTTGTCCCACTCCCAGGCTCATTCCCTGCTGTGGGGAGCCAGTTCCCACCCCAAGGTGAGAGACCTCTATATCTCCATTTCAGTTTGTGCACAGCAGGACCTGGGTGGTTCCCCCAGATGTTGGCTCCCTGTTCAGTGAAGTTTTACATTATTTATACATTCTGGCAAAGGCCTCAATAGTCATTGGCTGCATGTTACAGAGTTCTCTAATTAATATTTTATCTTCTATTGGTTAAATTATTATCTCCCTTCTCACACTAATTAGTCCACAGGCTCAGTCTTGTCCATCTTTGGAGCTGGTGGGATTCTGGAGTCAGTGGCTGTGAGTCAGTTGTCATGATTCCCTCCTTCCAAAATCACCTTTCATAGAGTGAACACCTCAGACTGATGAGCTGGCCCTCTTTGTTCCTCCTTAGGCCCAGCCTCAACAGCCCTGAGAAGGTTGAGAACAGACCTGAGCAGGTTGGGAAGATGGGCAGGGAAGAACCTTCTAAAGTTCCACAAGGGAAATGCAGGTACTGCATCTGTGGAGGAACAACTCCAGGCACCAGCACAGGCTGAAGGTGGAGCAGCTCTGCAGAGAAGGACCTGGGGGTCCAGGAGACAATGAGCTGTCCCTGAGCCAGCAAAGTGTCCTGGGGGGGCAAGGAGACTAATGGGATCTAGGGGGCATCAGGAAGAGCATTGCCAGCAGGTCAAGGAGTGCCCCCGCCACCCTGGTCACCTCTTGGAGGAACATCTGGAGTGCTGTGTCCAGTTCTGGACTCCTTAGGACAGGAGGGACAAGGAGCTCCTAGAGTGGCGCGAGTGGAGGCTGCAGAGATGATGAAGGGCCTGCATCTCCCTGCTGAAGAAAGGCTGAGGGACCTAGGGCTGTTCAGCCTCGAGAGGAGACACAGCTGAGAGGGGCCCTCATCTCTGTCTGTCCTTGTCTGCAGGGAGGGCTCAGAGCAGGGACCAGGCTCTGCTCCAGGACACCCAGTGATGGGACAAGGGGAACAGGCAGGAACTGATGCCCAGGAAGTTCCAGCTGAACATGAGGCAGAACTTCTTTGCTGTGCAGAGATCAAGCCCAGAACAGGTGGTCCAGAGAGGGGATGAAGTCTCCCTCCCAGAGATATTTCAGACCCATCCAGACACAATCCTGTACCATGTGCTCTGGGATGGCCCTGCTAGAGCAGGAAGGTAGGACCAGATGAGCCACTGGGGCTCCAACCTCACCCATCCTGGGATTCTGTGACTGGAATCGTCCATGTCCACCAATCCCATCTGGGTTACCAAACACTGTTGTCCCAACCAGGGGCTCAATCCCTGATATGGAGCAGCAATTCAGACACCAAGGTGATAGATTTCTAGTCTTTATTCCTTTTTTCATAGTGCTATGTGGCTGCCCCCATGTTCCAGTTCTGCTGTTGTCTCTTCGTGGATATCCAGCTGCTTCACCAAGGTAGATCCAGGAGCTGTTCAGGATTCAGGAGGTATAGTGAGGAGGGCAGAGACCTTCTGCTCACCAGGTCTACTCCTGGAGGTTCTGCAGTCTCCCAGACACCCCAGCCCTGCAGACCCAGTCCTGCCAGCCCAAGACCTGGGAAAGGCCAGGCCAGACAGCAAAGGAACCCCACCCATGTCCCTACCTGCCCTGTCCTGCCTGGGGCTGTCACCTGGGGCTGGAAGGCAGGCCTGGTTCAGGCACAGCTCCAGGACCCCCCACACCCACCCAGCAGCACAGACAGTGCTTCCCAGGGGCTGCTGCCAGGTGGGGGAGGAATGTGCTGCCACAAGGAGAATGCATCCAGTGCTTGGAAATACTTACTGAGGGAATTGTCATCGGACCATTTCCGTAACTTGTTGATCTGCAAAGCCTTCATGCACTGCTCCTGGGCAACTTTGTATGGCTGCAGATTTAGCAGGACCTGTTTGGCTCGTGGGGTCCTGCAAGGCAGGGACAAATTCCCCTCTCACTCCATGGCTGGAATCCTGCCTTGCCCAGCTCCTGCTGCTCGTGTCCACATTCCCTTTGGCCCCACCACTCTCTTCAGCATGGGCACATGGGACACCAGGATCAGGGGCTACCCCAGGGTGTGCCCACATCAGGGGATGTCCAAGGGACCATATCCTGTCCAGGGCTCAGGGCTCCACTTCCTTGATCCCAAAGGGGTCCCTTCCACCTGCTCAACCCCCCCTGGCCCTGACAGGTGCTGCCACACTCTTACCTTGGCTGTGGTCTTCTTCCACGAGGGGATGGTGTTTTCTCCTCCTTTCTCTCTGGGGACAAAGCAGCAGCCACTCCTGCCACAGCAGCCACTCTCTCCTTCCTGAGCCTTTCAAATCCTCCAGGACAGAAGGCAGCAGCCTTCCCCAGACTCCTCTGCTCTTCCAGGGATGGAAGCTGTTACATGAAGCAAATGGAAGGCAGCTCAGACATTTTGGCAACAATAAGGGTCCCGTCCTGCAGCCCATGACCCAAGGGACAGTTTGGATCCCTCCTCTCTCCCCCAGAGTTCTTAGCAGTGATCCTCTGCTTCCTGAAGAAGTCTGGACACTGTAGAGGTTCAGTTCAGAGAAAGATTCCTGGCAACACAGTACAGAACGATAAAGTTGTTCCCAGGACTGAATGGAGGACCCGAAAGATATCCCAGAATGGACACATCCAAACGGATCCTTTCAACAGCCTCCCTGCAGTGATGCAGGACACAATCCTACATCCATGTCACACACCTGGACATGTTTTCCCTGCCTGGTGGGAGCTGCCAGCCCAGCTTTGGGTGCTTCCATCCCCTTGGCATCTCTGCTCTTCTTCACAGAGTTCTCAATTGGAGGCAGCAAACTGCAAAGACACCACACAAGCCTTTTTTTTGAGAACAGTGAGAGCATCTTCTCTGGTGTGTTTTCCAGGCCTCTCCAGAACACTGCTGCCACTTCCCATGCCACAGGAAGGGCCAAGGCCTTGGGCATGTGCCCATATCTGCTCTCCATAAGACCAGGCAGCATGGCTAAAGGTGACAGCTCCTCACACCTGTCCAGGAGCACAGAGTTACCTAAAGCCTGCTCTCCCAGACTCTCACCTTCCTCTCTGCACTCCACCATCAGCCTTTTTCTTTTCTCTTCCCATCACTTTCACATCATATATCCGACTTGGAGAAAGATGTGGACGAAGAAGGAGGCATTGGCTGGGAAGGTACCCTGAAGAAGGAAAAGAGGAAGTTCCTCTCAACTGCATCTCCGGAACTCTTTGGACATGAGGAAGATCCCAGCCTTCCTGTCCCAGCCCAGTCCCCTTCTCTTAGGGCTGTGATGCTCTATGGTCCTGTCCCACTGCTTCCTTGGGTCCCCATTGAGAAGAAGAGGGACCTGCTATGACACTTTCCTGGCAGGAGACAAAATTCCCTCTGGCATGGAGGATGTCAGTTCCTAGGAGGGAACGTACCCGGAGTTCTTTGGCGCTTGGTGCTGGTTTTGCTTGTGGTTCCAGTGCTTTGTAGGGAAGCACTTAGAGGATGTGGCTTGGACTTCCCATCTGCCTGCACAAAGCTGAAAAGAGGGTGATGATGCCAGTTTGAGTAAGGGCAGCAGAGTCCATGGCAGCCTCTAGGAAGAAGCTATTTCCAGGCATCCAGTTTTCCAAAGAAAACATAACACTGGAGCACGGGCAGAAGAGTTTTCCTCCGTAGGGCTCCTCTCAGCTAGGTCTGGGATCCCACTTGTCAGAGATGCTTTCCAGGGAAAACAAACCCGCAGTGACTGAGAACATCCCAGGCTCTGGAGCCTGTTGATTCTCAGTCTTTCTCAAAGGAAAAGGAAGGAGCTGGTGAAGCTGTCTGCTCCATGGCCCCCAACTGTGCCTCCAGGGTCATTCCCACAGAGATGGGAAGGTAAAGCAGGCCCTCTTCCCAGGGAGTCCACCTGAAAACACTCCCCAAAGAAGCCAGAATGGCCATGGACCTTGCACAATTTCAATTCCACCTCCAAAATTAAACACATCCAAGGATTCCTCCCACACAGGAGAAGCCAGGACCAAAAGGTGTTGCTGGTCATCACCCCGCCATGTACAGAAACAATTGCACTCACTGCGGCAGCACAAAGACACCTCCAGGAGGAATCTCGGAAATGTCCTTTTCCGTGTGGGCTACGAATAATGACTTCAGATTTGGTGACTGCAACAGGGACAGAGACATGGCAGGACCCACAGGGAATTTACCTGCTTGCTGTTCACAAGGCACAAAACACCTCTTCCACTCCCAGCCCCAGCTGCCCCTCCTCAACCCTCAGCCCCAGCTCTCTCTCTACCACCCTACGCCCCTACATCATCCCAAATCCATGAGCGTCTCCACCACCTCGGCATTTTGGAACAAGGGCACTGCAGCAGCACCTCCACAGGAGACAAAGCCCAGGGCTGATTCCCTGGGAGCAGGAGGGCAGGCTCAGCTACTAGGACCACAGAAAGCTGCCCAAGGCCACAGCTGTGTCCCCAGGAGTTTGAGGGCACATGAAATACATGCCAGACTCACCTGGAGCAAACCCTCTGCCAGGCACTGTGACTGAGCCACCTCTCGGACCAAGTCTTCAAAGAACCTCATGACCACATGGTTTCCCCGGCAGACCAGGACACCAATGTCCTTGAACACAAAGTCGAAGTTCTGGCCACTGGACAAGGCCCATTCACAGATCTTTAGTGTGGCCTTGATGCACATCACAATAGTGGCCTTGGGCTTGTGCAGGCGCAAGGCCACCTCAGCACAGACCAACTCGTCAGCTTTGGAGAGCCCTGTAGAGAAACCACCCAAGACAAAGTCACTCAGCCCTTCTGTGGCCCCTTCAGAGCCCACCAACCCCCTCCCACCACAGTGACTCTTCACCCAGCAGCAAATGTCCTGCTTTTGTGCCATGAGCCCCTTTCCCTGCATTGCCAGCTCAACCACCATGCTCCAGCTCCACAGAACCTCTCAGGTGGCTGCAGGAGCCAGCAGGAATGCTGGTTTCCTGCCTTCCCAAGGTGGTGGGGATCATGAGCCTCTTCAGTGCCAGGAGATTCTCAGAAACACCTCCAGGAGCTCTCCAGCAGCAGCCAGCATACTGCGGGCACCCAGAGAGCCCTGGAGGGGTTGCTGGAGGGACCCACCCATGTCCAGGGGGAGCACAGGGCTGAAGGACTCATCTCACCAGGGACGGAGCTTTCCCCATGGAGGAGCTTCTTTCCCACCAGAAACGGCTTGTTCAGATCAAACTCTGGACTGTCGGCCATGACACCTTCCCCTTCTCCATGCCAGATGGGTCTCTTCATAATGTGGATGGTACCCAGGCCCATCAGCCCAACTCTCTGGAAGCAAAAGCAGGCAATCAGAAGGCAAACAGGAGGGAAGGCTAAGGGTGATCTGTGGCCTTTCCATCCCTGCAGCTCCAAGGCCTGAGATGGAGCCCCCAGGAAAGTTTTGGAGAAGTGCCTTTCACTCCAGATGGTTCCTCACTCCCTCCTCTCCTCCAGGAGAAACTCCTGGAACCTGGGAAGGCCCAAGGAGTGTAGGAGCACTGCCTGGGTGTTCCTCCTTTCCAGCCATCCTGGGGAAGACTCCAAAGAGGAAATCCAATGTTCTATTCAAGCGCCGCCCACTTGACTTCTTGACTGCGCTCACAATGGGTTTCTGGCTAAAATGCAGGGCCTGTCTGGGACACTTCTGTCCTCAAGACTGGGTGAGGGCCAGGCAGGATGGGGAAGGATCAGGAAACCCCCATGGTCTGAGAGAGGACCATGAGGAAACCAGCCCCACCTTCTTCAGCAGCAGTTCTTGGTGATAGCACTCAGACACACAATCCCAAACTTTAGTGATTTCTGTCAGAAGAAGAGAAAGGGCCGTGCTTAAGTTATGAAGTTCATCATCCCCCCTTCACCTTCCTAAAATCAGATCCCCTTCTCCAAAGGGACCTTCTCCCTGGGCAAAGCCACCAACACATTCCCACCCCCAGGGGCAGGAGGATACCAGGACCTCGGGGGATCTCAAGGCTTTACCATCCTTGTGGAAGTACACAAGATCCGGAGACAGCGCGAGGAGGAAGCTAGGGAAAAGCTCTGTCATGGCTGCAGTTCCTCCTGCCCGACTTCTTCCTCTCATCCTGTCCATCCCACCATGGCCTTAGGACAGGAGGCCTGGTGGGACAGTGGGGCACCACAGCTGGGCTGGTCTCTGGCTCTCAGGAGTGGGTGTTATGGTTCTATGGAGGCAGAACGTCCCATTGTGACCTCACATGTGTCAAGGGGCTGCACAGCCCCACACAGACAATCCCCCTGCCCCCAGGCTTCATCCTACAGGGGGAAGGAGGCTGCACTCATCATTTTGAGGGGCTGCCCCCACCCAGCCACTGCTCTTTCCAACGAGTCTCCCACAGCTGCTGCTGAAGCACCCAGGAAAATCAGATGGAAATTGATTTAGAATGATTTACACGGATACCGGGAACTGCTGTGTAATGAGTTAGAAATTTGGCAGAAAACAAACCTAGTGTCCCAGCTGGTCCTGAGGGATCAGAGGGGCTGAAGGCAGCAGGGTTGAATTCCTGATAGGAGGCAGTTCTACCTGGCAGGTTTGGTCACATCCAGTGGGAACTTTCACAAACACAAATTCACCAACAGTGGAGTTTATTGGAGCAACAAGTTACAGACTCTTGTTAGACTGAGTGATAAATGCACTGGACCTGCAAAAGCTGCACAGGACAAATGTTCCCAGGAATTCTCTAATGTATCTGGAGGCACAGATCTTTGCTAAGGGGTGTCTGTGCTTTGGGGAGGAGGGAGGAGCATCCAATTTATCTGGAAATAAGGGATATCAAGAGTCATAACGAGAGAGATTACAAAGGCTCTGGGTCTTGGCAAGGGCAGAACAGAACGTGACACCTGAGCAGCACTCCCTCTTCCAGCTGGCAGATTCCAGGGGTAGGGATTGCCCGGCCTCTGCCTGAAAACCCATCACCCCCTCAGCAGGTGATCACACCCAGGTACTCCCATCACCACATATCCCATGGAAATCCCTTGTCCCAGACTGTGGGTGTCATTCCTACACAGGCACAGAGCTGCAGCACAGGAGACCTCCAAAGCACTGGTGTTTGCAGGGTCAGGAGATGACTGCCTTCAGTCATCAGTAGGTTTCCATCCTGGCCAGAATCCAAGTTATCCAAAACATTTGGGAATTGTTTTCAAAACTCCAGAAACAATGGTGCCATTCCACTCAGGCTCTGACTCAGGTAGGGACTGTTCCAAGGCTGTCAGGGAATGACTGACTATCCTTTGTTCCTCACCTCGGACAGGCAGCTGCTGTTCCTGTTACACTTCGGAATTCCTGGTACAATCAGGGAATTTCATTTTCATGATAACTTCACTTTATCAGGTGCTTATCAGGAGCTCACATAGAGCAGGGGGAGGAGGATGTACCACAATAGGTTATTGCAAAAACAGCCATAGGGCTGATGCTGGATGCAGGAACAGTCCATGAAGTGTAGTTCTAGTGGAGTCCACTGAGTGTGACACACAGGGTAACTGATCCCAGTTAACTGGATCCACAATTACCAATTACAGGGATCCCAGCTACCCCGTACTAGATCCATTCCTGTGCTGGGCATAGGGAAAACAAACCTGCAGCACAGACCCAGAGAGCTCCAATGATGCCATTACAATCACAGATTTATTTCCTGTGTCAAAATGCTCGACATGGCCTTATCAAGGGATTCACCCAGGGACATGCCTTCTGGGCAGGATGAAGGGGACAACCGCATCAATCTGTCCCTCCAAATTCCAGGTTGAATTCTCATCCCCTAGGTAGGTACAAAATTGGGGTACATTTCATACCTTATTAACCACAAGTGTGCAAAGTACTGTGAGTAGGATTGTGGTCAAACCTCTTGTTCTATGTGGTCCCAGTGTATGGAACATTCCTTGGTAGCAGTTGTTGGGCATCAAGCAGAAGAATGAGGCCATGTGCTGCTCCATGCTCCTCTCAACATCACAACAAACCACAGACTTCCCTCTGGTTCCACACACCTTCCCTCTGGTTCTTCCACCTGCACCATGGGCCCTGTCACACCTGGAGCTTTGCATTTTCTTCCCTGTTTTATGCTTCCAGCACTGGGGTGGTCCCACCTCAAGTACTGTGGTTGTTTTGGACCCCTCGCTGCAAGACAGACCTCAAGGCACCGGAGGGTTGTGGAAAATTGCCCATCTTGTTGTGTGGGCACAGAGCTGCTGTGAGGTGAGGGAGGACTGATGGAGCTGTTCCAAGCCATCTCTGAAGTGGGATAACCCAGGCTCTTGTAATGGATGAAAGGACACTGAATGACTGGTGTTTACACACATACATACATATATATTTATATATATGTCACATTTATTTTAACACTTTGGTTTCAATGCAAGTCACCTATTTCCTTTAGAAATATAACAATATAAAAGTATAGAAATAACACTTTAGAAAATATATGAGGAAAAGAAAGAAAAAAAAAGAAAGTATCAGAGTAGAGAGTGGAGAGGTCTTGCCACCCATGGGTGCAGTGACAAGACTTGGTTGTTGCAATTTCAGTGTCCATGGTCAAAGTGATGGTCACAGTCTGGATCCATCATGGGGGAAGTTCCAAATACACAAAGTGCTCAGTGGGAACTTCCAGGTACCTTCCCTGGGGTCAGGAGTTTTACACTGTCCGATGTAATATTGAGGTCATGCCCAGTTCTCTGTGGGAAGGCCCAGAAATGAGTCTGTGGGCCCTTCAGGATCTCTGATGGTTTGTGCCCCTTCTAAGACCTGACTCTGCCCCTCCCTGAGTGTGGCTGAGCCAGTTCTGCCCCATCAAAAGGGATGAAACCCCTCAGCCCTCCATGGGAGCATTCCTGATACCTCCCCTGGGGTCTGTGCTAGCCAAAGGCTCAGTGGGGGGCTCTGGGGTAGCCCAGGGCACAGTCAGGGGGCTGAGGATGCATGAAACTCCCCAGGCAATGCTCACACACACTGGGGTGTGCAGAGGAGCCCAAAGGCACACCCAGAGCTCTGTGACACAGAAAATCCCATGGAGGGGTTCTGTGCACCCCAAAAGGCTCCTTGAGGGTTGTGGGGACCCCAAATAGGCACAGCCAGGGGCTGGGAGCACCCAAGGGCAGCGCTGGGGCCTGGGCATGGCACTAAACAAAGGGGTTGGGCATACCCTCCAAAATGGACACCAGGGCTTGGGATACCCTCTAATAGGCAGACAGGGTGCAGAAGGGGCACACCAAGGGGTCCAGAGCTCCCCAAAACACACAGGGAGAGCCCAGGAAGCACAGAAAGGCCCATGGAGATGCGCAGCCATGCTCCGTTCCCACCTCATCTGCAGTTCTGATCCCACTGCTTCTCCCTTGGCATCCTCAGACTCACTCCACTCCCTGTTTTGCAAGGCCTGATCTCTCCCACTCCCACCCAAGCATCCTCAGAGACCATCTATTCCAGATGTATCTCCTTTCCTTTCCTGGATGTTCATATCCCCCCTCTCTTCTGCCTCTATTCCACTTCCCTTCACCCTTCCATCTCCCTTTATCTCATTTCTGACCCCTCTGCCCATCACATCCTGCCTCCAGAGCTTCTCTTTCCTTCCATCTTCTTTCCCTACACATTACCATCCTCTCCCCAGTGCTCAGATGTCCCATTCACCTCTGCACAAAGCAAAAGGAATGCTGAGAGCATGGAAAAATGGAAATGACAGAAATGACAGTGTGTGGTCATGGATTTTGGGCACAGGGTAAAAGGGAACTTCTCCAAGTTTTATTTATAAAATTTATAGATTTGGACTGGACAGGGAATTAGGGTTGAGGGAAGACACCCTTCACCCCACCCCTCTACCACTGTACTGAGTTTATCTACGAATTCCAGCCTCCAGTGGATCTGGGATCACACACGCATTTACAGGTGGGCAAGTAAAAAAAAAAACTGCGGAATCATTTAGTTGGAACATGTCCCAGAAATCATGGGGTCAGTCCATTTGGCAATTCTCTTTGCAGGCTCTGTCTTCCCATGTCCCAGGAGCCCAGATCCTGCAGTTCAGGTCAGGCTGCAGCACCACTCCCAGCTCAGAGGCTCCGGCCCCCGTCCTGTGGCGCGGAGGCCGTGGGGGCTGCGCCGTCCCCAGGAGAGGCCACATTCAGGTACCCGATCTCCGAAGGCTGCGAGGGGGACAGGCAGGAGGAAGAATCCTGACTCTCAGCCTCTCTCTCAGGCTTCACATTCTGTGGGGCCCTCAGGGCGCCGAGGGGCTCTGGGAGATCTCGAGGTGGGCAGCTGGAAATAAATTTCCATTTTCTGTCATTCTGCGGAGCCTGGGTGACCCTTACCCAACACCTCTGAGCAGCACAGGACAATGTTGATGCTTTTCTCTTGGATCAAGACTCCTCCTCCAGCCAAGGAATGGACACCCCCAGCCAGCCCAGACCCTGCTTGGACTATCCTTCACCCCAACAGCACCTGGGGCTGTGACCAAACTCCCCAAGCTGCATCTCCAGAGCTGCAGGGTCCCTCTGCCTTCCCCTCATCTGGTTTGGCACAGATTGCAATGGAGGAACACATCCCAGAATGATGTGGGACACAGCTCTGGCCATACTAGGACTCCAAGCCTCACCACCTCTTGTATGAAGACTCCTCCAAAGCCCCTGAGCACCAAGATTCCTAAATCCCACAGGATTCTCCAAAATATTCTGAAAATTTGACTTCTCCATCCCATCAGCTGACTGATTTTAATACCATTTTAATACCACTTTCCCTAAAATTTGACCAAAAACTAACAAAAAAGGCCTTTGGGAGGCAAAAGCACAGGGTGGAGCAGCCAAAATGCTCAAGTGGCTCCTCCCTGGCTCCTCCTCCCCCTCACGGTACCTGGCACGAGGAGGTGGCAACACCTTACTCTGTGGTTGGCGATCAGAGCCAGGAAATATCTTCGAGTCCTGGAAGGAGGAACAGAGACTTTGAAAGGAGGAGCTACAGATCAGACCTGAATTCCAACAATTCCTGGTCTTCCAAGCCCTCCCTCAGCTTCACTGAGAGTCTTCTCTACCAGCTGCAGCCCCACAGAGGTGCTAATCAGGGATTTGGTTGTCCTTTGTGTCTAAATTTATACTAAAAAATCCAAACCAAGCCCCACCAAGGCCAGGTGAGCCCCAAACAGCCCTTTTCCCTCAACAGCTCATTTCCAACCTACCTGGGTTCTCCAAATTAAAAGTCCCAATAAACACCTAAATCCACCCAGTTGACTTGAAAACTCTTTGATTTCCTGGATTTTCTCCATTTCTCCAAATTTTTCTGCTCCAAATTTCTCCAAAACTTTCTGCCAAAGTTCTTCATTAACAGCCAATACTCAGCTCAGGAATTATCACTCAGCTTGGCCTGAGGGAGGAACATTCCTCCTGGCAGGAGGAACATTCCTAATCTTGTACACAGGGTTGGTTCTCCTGTCCTAGAGCTAACTTTGCAACTGAGGCCTTTGAACAGCTTTAAATATGTCAAGTGAGATTCCTGTCCCTGTGGAAGGGGATCCCATGGGCAGCAGCACAGGGATGAGCAGGGGCTGAGCATATGGAGCCTCCAGCTCCTCACAAAGCCTCTCTTCACCACAGCTGCTGCTACATAGGAGCCCTTTCCATCTCAAGGAATGGATCCAGTCCTTCCTCAACCCCTCAGACATCGGGCTCTGTGATTCCTGCTGATCCCAGCCCTCCCAGGGTCTCACCTCTGTGTTGGGAGCGGGGCTGCTCCTGGCAAGGCGCTGGGAGGTGGCCCCATGGCTGGAGAGTTGGAGCTTGTCCTGCAGCCGGCTGTTCTCCTCCTCCAGGATCTTCCCTCTGGGCATGGCACAAAGCACAGGTTATTTTCCTACCAGCCATGCTCCATTTTCAAATGGGAATTTTCTTTTCCAACCTCAGAGCTGTTGCTCTCCACAGCCTCCAGCTCAGTGGTGAGGTCTTGGATGGGAAAACAGGATAATTACATCCCTAATTACAGCCATGAAAGCCACTGCACCAATGGCTGGGGCACAGTCCAGACTTTCCTCTGGAATTCTTAAGAGAAAGAGGCACAAAACCAGGAAAAGGGAGAATCCCAGGGGATGGACATCAGCAGGGGCCTACCTGCTCTGCAGGGAGGGAATCCCAGACCGGAGGCTCCAAGGGGACTCCTCCTGGTCTGACAGTTTTTGGAGGAGCCGTCGCCTCTCCTGGAGTAATTTCTCATTCTCAGCAGTAATCTGGGCAATCAGCACCTTCCCCTTAGGGTGGTGGAGAATGAAAAAACAACCACCAGTTACTCTTGACTCTTATCTGTCCTCTGCAAACCTCAGGGCTTTCCCAAGGGACCACCATCAAGGGTGCCAGCTCCTAAAAGCTTGGAGTCACCACCCCTGCAATTGCTCAAGAACCATGTGGATGTGGCACTTGGGGACATGGTTCAGCAGTGGTGTGTGGATGGTTGCACTTGATGAAGATCCTGATCTTAAAGGTCTTCTCCAACCTCAATGACTCTGCAATTCCATACCCTGTTAGATGTAAAATACCCCCAAAAGAAGCTCTGGGGTCACTTCCCAGCAGGAATTGCTGAGGCAAAGGAACATGGAGCTCAGCCAGTGTCAGACTGGGATTTGAGGATGTGGCTTCCCCCAAGGGCAATCCTAAGCCAGGAATTTCCTTTTGGCTTTTTGTTACTACATGTTGGTGCCCCTGGTCCCTTCCTGCAAGGAGGGACTTTGGACAAGGGCCTGGAGTGCCAAGACAAGGGAGTATGTCTTCCCACTGCCAGGGGGCAGCATTAGATGGGATATTGGGAAGGAATTGCTCCCTGTGAGGGTGGGGAGGACCTGGCTCAGGTTGCCCACAGCAGCTGTGGCTGCCTCATCCCTGAAAAATGTCCAAGGCCAGGTTGGACGGGGCTTGGAGTAACCTGGGATAGTGGGAGGTGTCCCTGCCCATGGCAGGGGCTGGAACTAGATGAGCTTTAATGTCCCTTCCAACTCACACCATTCCCTGAATCCATGATTATTTTCACAGAATCACCAGGTTGGAAGAGAATTCCAAGATCATCGAGGCCAACCCATGCCCTAACACCTCAACTAAACCATAGCACTGAGTGCCACATCCAGTCTTTTTTTAACACATCCAGTCTTTTTTAAACACATCCAGGGATGGTGACTCCACCACCTCCCTGGGCAGACAATTCCAGTACTTTATCACTCTTTCAGTAAAAGACTTTTTCCTAATATCCAACCTTCCTAATATCCAACCTGTATTTCCCTTGGCGCAGCTTGAGACTGTGTCCTCTCGTTCTGTCAACTGCTGCCAGGAGAAAGAGACTGACCCCACCTGACTACAACCTCCTTTCAGGAGCTTGTAGGGAGTGATAAAGTCACCTCTGAGTCTCCTCTTCTCCAGGATACACAACCCCAGCTCCCTCAGTTGCTCCTCACAGGACTTGTGTTCCAGACCCCTCTCCAGCCTTGTTGCCCTGCTCTGGACATGCTCCAGCCCCTCAGTGTCCTTCCTAAACTGACAGAACTGGACACAGCACTGGAGGTGCTGCCTCACCAGTGCCGAGTCCAGGGGAAGAATCACTGCCCTGGTCCTGCTGGGCACACCATTCCTCATCCAGTCCAGGTGCCATTGGCCTTCTTGCCCACCAGGGCATACTTTGGAACCAGCAATGCCCCTGCAGTCTCCCCTTGCAGGAGAAGCTCTGGATGTGTCCTCTCACCTTTTCCACTTGGAGCTTTGACTCACTGAGCTCATTTTCCAGCTGTTTGATCCTGCTGTCCCTCTGTTTCACCTCGTGGATGAAAGTCTCCTTGGCCCTACGGATCTTGTCCTTGTGCCGGAGCTGCATCTCATTGTATTTCCTGGGAAAGCAGGGACAACGATCAGGCTGTGAAAGGCACTTTTGCTCAGTGTCACCATCCAGGAAAGAATGTCCCGGGTTTATTCAGGCTCCTCAAAGTCCAAACTCAGAGTCTCAGCCATCCCCCAGCTCCTCATTCCTGCCCAGAATTTTAGCACATGGACTGTCTGTACACTTTCACTGATCAATTTGGAGGTGTTTTTGTTGGAAATTTTAATTTTTAATTGTCAATCAAATGGAAACTGACAAAGGAAAAGGACGCAGAGCATTTCTAAACCCAGCTTTACAAATCCTTGTGCTCGTCCCTCCCAACTGTTTATAACAAACAGGATTACAAGGGCACCAAAACTGGAAGTTCCAGGGCAAGGATAAGTTGGTTTTGTTGGTGGGGATGTGGATGGCTAAGGGAATGACTTCTGAATGGGAAGAAAATTTAGGAAAACCCTCTAAGATTATCAAGTCCAATCATTCCTCCAGCACTGCCAGGGCCAGCCACTAACCATGTCCCCAAGTGCCACATCCACACATCGGCTGGAAAATTAAGAATTCTAAACAGCAATGGACAGGCCAAGAGGAACAAGAAAAGACACCTCATGGAAGCTTTAAGTTAGGACACTGGGGACAAATATTTTTCCCTCCTGACACTTTTGATTTTTGCTCTTCCACTCTTGTCAATTTGGGCAAAGTTCTTGTGTATTTTTATCCAGTGGAGATAGAAGGGAAAACACTACCAAAAAGAAGAGAAATTTCTACCATATAAGGGATATTTGCCCATGTTTGCTCAAAATTCATGATAAAAAAAGCTATTCTGCTCACTGTGAGCTCACTGCACACAGGTCTAGTGGATTTAGTGCTAAAAGCTTGAACATTGGACAGGAAAGCCCACACCACAGCCAAATGCAATAGCAGGCCCAGGCAGGATTTTGGGCATTACCTGACATAGAGATCCTTCTGGTTCAGGAGTCGGACACCCTCCTCATACAGAGCTTTGTTCTCCTCCTTCAGCAGCGCCAGCTGCTCTGAGAGCTTCTGGTTCTCTTTCTGGCACTGCACATGCTGGAAAAGGCCATTTTTAACTTGTGTGTGTGTGGCCCCAGCTGGAGAGGCCCCTCTGCCTCCCACCTGCCAGGTCTCCAAAGCTTCTCTCTCATCAATGCCAGTGGTTCCCACTACAGCCAATATCCAGCCAGCTAGCCAGCCAGCCCCCCAGACCACTCCCTCCTCCCCCTAACAAGCAGTGTCATTTTGTTGCAGAGAGAGGCAATGAACCCTCCCAGACAAGGGACTCTGCCAAAATTTCCAAGCAAAAACTCCAAGCTCTGCAAGACAATGGGAAGGAAGAAGAAACCACCAAGACTTCCTGTGCCCTCAGAGGGCTCAGGCCCTGATCAGACGTTCCTGATTCCAGTAGCTCCCAGGAGCAGATTCCAGCTTGTCATGGTCCTGTTCTCCCTTGTATGATGAGGAATCCCCTCACTGTCACTCACCTGACCAGCAATCAGCTTCTTCTCATCCTCCAGGACGTGCAGCGTCTTGGCCTGGAGCTTCACATGCATCTTGGCTTCTGTCTCCTGGGAATGCCAGAGCTGCTGCCGCAGCTCCTCCACCTGCTGCTCCAGGAGCCTCCTGGAAACACGATGGGGTGACAGTGAGACCTGGAGGGGGATGTGCCCCCTGCCCCCAAGGTGTCTCTCTGTCACCCAGAACATACCCTGTTCTCCTCTTGCCCTGGCTGACATGGACAGGACAAAGGAACCAGCACATCCCAGCTGTCCCCACGTCCCAGTGACAGAGAAAGGGGGGATATTATATATACATGTATATATATCTCATATACATATATATTTGTGTGTGTATATATATCATATATATAATATATATGTATATATACATCTATATATACACATATACATAGATATATTTCTATACATATATGATACATATATGAGATAGATATAGATAGATATATACATATATATATATATATATGCATCACTGCACTGACAGGAGAGTCCATGGCCCTTCCAAGGCAGATGAAGCCTCCAATAATCTTTTAAATCTCAAGAAAGGGGGAGTCCCTGGAGAACTCCAGGAATAAAGGGAAGGTCCAAAGGGAAGACAGGAGGTCAAAACAGTGGTTCGGGTCTCCCTGAACCCTCCCAGGGCAGCCAGGAGCTGCCAGAGGGCTGGCACAGCCCCTGCATGACACAGAGACCTTTTCAGTTGCTCCTCATGAAGTTCCTGCTGCACTCGAGCTTCATTTTCCCGAGCTTCCTTCAGCTCCTCCTCCAGAAGCTTCTTATCGGAAACACGGGCCTCTGCCAGCAGCAGCTGGTGCTGGGAATCCTTCAGCTTTTGCTGGAGTTTTGAGACCTTGGAGTAAAATGGACATAGATTAAACTTTCTGAATGTACAGACCAGTATCTAAATCAGAACCCTCTGATTCCCCAGTGTCTGAGGCATGGGAAGGAAAGATTTCCTTGTTTTGACTCTAAGTCCATTAAAAGAAAAACCTTAGGAATGGCTACCAGATTTTGGACCAAACACTATGTCATGAATTCCCAGCAATCTTTTTCCAACCCAATTTGATCCTGCACACTTCAAAAGAGAATCCAATGATTTCTGCAAGAGCACGGCAGAATCAGTGTCATGGAAAACACAAGGGTTTGGAATTTTCCAGACAGTAAACAGTAGGAAATCTCCTCAGCAAGAAAAGGATTGGAATTCCCTGTGCCTGCCAGCCCCACTATCAGTATTTCAGAGATATTGGTTATCAGATGTGGTTTCTATTGCCTTGATTATGCTCCTGCTAATTACAGACTTTTTTCCTACAATATTAAGCTGAGGGATCACAAAAAGGAATTTGGGGAAACAAACCTGCTTGTTTTCTGCACTAGGGCGTCACAGAATAGTCAAACATACCCCGGGTTACATTCACCTTCTTTTGTGCTTCTCCTGCTCTGGATTTCTCCTGGGCCAGCCTCTTCTGGAGGCTGCTCTGGAGCTTATCAGCCTGGGAGCACTTGGAGAGCTCCAGTTCCAGCTCCTTGACCTTCTGCTGGCTCCTTTCCCACTGTGCTGAGAGGGAGGAACATGTTTCTGTGGTGTCTAAGAGTTTTGCCCGGGCCTGCTTCAGCTCAGCTTTGACCTGAGATTCAGAGAAGAAATCAGATTTATATGTCAGCATAAATCAGCTGGAATGGCTTGGCTAGGGAAGGGGAGCAGGATTCCAGAATGAGCAAAAGAGGAATCACAGAGGAAGTAAAGCATGTTTTATTTGGATGCAGTGAAATTTGTCCCAGAATCCCAGAGCGGTTTGGGATTCTGGAAAAGGCCTTAAGGATCATCTGGTTCCAACCCCCCATCACAGGCAGGGACACCTTTCACTATCCCACACTGCTCCAAGCCCTGTCCAGGCTGGCCTGGAACATTTCTGAGGATGAGGCAGCCTGAGGTTACCCAGAGCATTTCTGGGCAACCTGAGCCAGGGCCTGCCCACCCTCAGAGGGAAGGATTTCCTCCCAATAGCCCACCTGAACCTGCCCTCTGGCAGTGGGAAGCCATTCCCCCTTGTCCTGGCACTCCAGACCATTGCCCCAAGTCCCTCTCCAGCTCTTCTGGAGCCCCTTCAGGCCCTAGAAGGGGCTCTGAGGTCTCCCTGGAGCCTTCTCTTCTCCAGGTGAACCCCTCCAGCTGTCCCAGCCTGGCTCCAAATGGGCTCCCACCCTCATGTCCATAATTTCCAAGAAGCTGAGGCAGAGCACACCGGGGAGCCTGGCTCTGTCCCTACCTTGGTGCATTCCTGCTGGAGCAGCAGATTTTGTCTCTGGAGATCGGCGTTCTTCTCCCTCTCATACCTGAGCTCCCTCTCGGCAGAGCTGCACAAGTTCTGCACCCGCCGCAGGTCTTGGCGCAGCTGCTGCAGCTTCTCCTCCTGCTGCTGGAACCTCTCCTCAGACAAACCCTGCAGGAACAGCAGAAGTGACACAGAAATTAACTTTAAGGCAGGATAAAGATGATTAAGGAAGGCAGAAGTCAGTGGGATTTAAGGGCATTTGGCCAGGAAGATGCGTAAAGTCTGGCATCTCTCTGTCCCTTCACCATGTCCTGTGGCCTTCCTTGTCCCCTTTAAGAGCCATATGGATGCAGCACCTGGGGACAGGGTTTGTGGTGAACGTGCACTGCCAGGTTAATAGTTGGACTTGATGATCTCAGAGGCTTCTTCCAAGCTCAATGACTCAATGATTCTCTCCATCACCTCAGAGAAGCCAATACAACTCCTGAGGCTGAGGGGGAAGAGGTGATAACCTGAATGAGGGAACTCTCATTAAATCCCTGTTAAAACAAACCTGTCCAATCAAAGCAAAGCCACTAGGTCACTTTGGATTCTTGTATCAGAGTCTCATTCAGACATCCAAGCAGGAGTGACACAGCCAGCCCAGCTCCCAGACAGATCAGGAACAGGAGAAAGGCAAGTTTTTCCGTCCTGGCAGCGGGACAGGAACACAACAGGACAAAGCCTGGACACTGGGAGGTGTCACCGACAGTCTGCAACGGCTCTTGGGAGATGATTGATCTCCTTGGCTCACTCACCTTCCTTGCACACACACCAAAGCCTGGGTTGTACCAAAGCCTTTCTTTCCAGAATCACTTTCAACCATCTCTGGATCTGCATTCCCACTTTGCATCTTCACCCTCTGCTCTCGGGGCCAGATGGAATTCACTGAAGACAAAATCTGCCTTCTCAGATAATCCCCAGATAACTTCCTAAGCTGGGAAAAGTCTTGATCCAGCACTGTGGGATCTGGCAGTGTCAGTCATCCTGGAGGTCCACTGGCTCCATTGGTTTTGTGGGGTTTTCCCTACCTGTTTCTATCAGGATCCCTTCCCACATCCACTGCACTCCTTGTGTCTTGCTCTGCTTCTTGGATACAAGTGGACTCCAATCATCTACTTCTCCTTCCCATCCTGGCCATACAGACCACCCTGTCCTCTCTTCTCTCCCAAATCTTTGCACAGAAGCTGAGCTCCTCCTCAGTGTCCCAATCCTGAGTTCTTCCATCATTTCCTCCCTGTTTGGCAGGGACACCTCCACGTCCCTTCCTCCTACAGCTCCCAAGGTGAGAAAGGTGAACAAATTCCATTTAAATCACTTATTTCTGCCATGTGAAATCAGTTCAGTTTATCCAAGTCCCCACCACATCCAGAAGCACAACAAAAGGAAATGAACACATCCCTAATTTCCAACCATCGCTCACACCACAGGACTGGCTTCCAGCCCACTTTAATTATGTTTTGCCACTCAATTAATGACAAAAAGCAGGGTGCAGATGGCAAAGCTGCCCATACCTGTTTAATGCTCCCATCTAAACCGCCTGCCAAGCTCTGCCATGGGAGAAACCTGTTCTCCCTCTGCTCCAAGCCTGGGGTCATCCTCCTCATGTCTCCGCTGGGGCCCTGCTCCCAGGCACTCCGGACGTCACATTTGAGCTGGGCAATTTCCTCAAGCAACATCCGTTTCTCTTCATTGCTCTCTTTGAGCTGCTTTTCCAGCTCCTCCTTCTTCTTGTTGCTCTCTAGTAATTCAGAGCTTGAAGGAGAAATAGTAAAGGAGAGATATAATTACACAAATCCAAGGAAAACACCCTTAAAGGGGAAAAACTTGGGAGATAAGAGTCCAGTGAAACACTCATGTGCTTCAGGAGGCTCCAAAGGGGATTCAATCCTGAGTGCAGCAGTTCTGGGCAAGGGTCAGTCTCCCTGGGACACTTCCCACAAAACCACGTGTGTCCAAAGGCTCAGCTCTCCCCAGGAGGAGGTTACAGGCTGGCTAAGGAATCCTCACAAAGGCGCAGGAGCTGCTCTGGACTCAAAGTCACAGGGAAGCACTGCAATAGGGGCTCAGGTGTCCCAGTCCAGCTGTCTGACTTATCTTCACCCAAACTCCATCTCCATTTTCTCCATCCAAGATCAAAGCTGTGGCTGCCTCATCCCTGGAAAGTGTCCAAGGCCAGGTTGGACAGGGCTTGGAGCAACCTGGGATAGTGGAAGGTGTCCCTGTCCATCGCAGGGGGTGGAACGGGATGAGCTTTAAGAGCCCTTCCTCCCCAGAACAGTCTGGAAATCTGTGATTCTATGTCCTGGACATCCAGGCACTGGCACAGGCTGTCGAGGCTGGAATCACCATCCCTGGAAGTGTTCAAAAATACTGCGGATGTGGCACCTGGGGACATGGGTTAAGGGTGAACATGGCAGTGTTGGGAAATGGTTGGACACAATGATCTTGGAGAGCTTTTCCAGCCTGAATGAGTCCATGATTCCTTAGCAGCTCCCTACTGCCTTCTCCTGGTTGTACTTCATCCCAGTACCAGTATCCCAGGTCACTGTAACCATACTGGATGTAATCCAAGCTTTTATTTACTAAAGACACGCTGAGCCCAGATGCTCCAGCTCCAAATTTGTCCTGATCTACTCAAAAAGGAGAGTCAGACCAACACCTGCTGACACTTCACCTCCAAAGACACCCAAATTCCGACACCCAAATTCCAAGGACTACCCAAATCTCCAGTGTGACTAGGACCGCCAGCTGCTGCCAGCAGTGAGCCCGGAGGAGCCCAAACCCACTACAGGAGATTTTTGAGACCCCTTTAGTGCAACTTCAAGGGAAGAATCCTCCTCCCTAAGGGCAGCTCCCATTTAGGCTGCTCAGAATCTGGAAGAGCTGCATAAAAAAATATTTAATCCTGGCTGATCCTGATGACACTAAGGAAAGTCACCAAAATCAGAGATGCTAACTCAAGGACAACACAAAGATGCCAGGCCCATTTTTGCCAGGAGCAGCTCCATGGGGAGTTGGAAAAGACTCAAACTTAAGTCAGCAAAGACAAGAAACAGAAAATACCACAGGCTTCGTTAAGGTTTACCAGAGCAGTTCTTGTTCTTCCCTCAGGTTTTTGATCTGTTCTTCCAAAAACACTACTTTAGCCATCTGTTCCTCATAGGTCTTTGCATCTGCACAGGGATCTTCATGTTTCTGCTCCACTTTGGGACTCTGTTCTCTGTCTTGCAGGATTTCAGAGGCCTGTAAGGTCAGAAAACACCACGACTTGGATTTCCTTCGCTCTGACGGAAATCTTTGGAGCCGTACAGGGCAATCTGGGGACTCCAGCAAGACATGTTTTGTGATTCTATGGCTAAATTATTGCAGTTCTTCCCCCTCAAAGACACATGTGAGTCCATTTTCCTACATGGAAAGTAGCTATGTCTAAATTACCACCAAGCCATGGTTCTTTTATTTGATTTCATCCTGCTTCTGCACTTCTGCAGCTCCCAGGGATTTACAGCATGTGCCAAAGCTCTTTACAAAAGCAGCAGTTCTTGGCAAACCAGGAGGAGCACAAAGTGTGGGTTCAGGTGGCTCTCACAGAGGTGCTCCAACTCTACCCCAAACACCTCCGTAGGGATGGCTTCTCCACACCCTATGTCACCTAAGCCTGTAACACCAGGTAACAGCACACCCTGAACCTGAGACTTGAGAAGATGCCAAAAAAATAAAAGGGGTAGGAAAGGAGAAATGCATCAGGACAGAGAAACTCCCAGCTGAATCACAACTGGAATCTGCCCAGTGTCAGATCTGCTGCTCAGCTGTGATGGACCCAAACCCTTCAGACACAAACACCATTATCCTCACTAAACACCAGCTTTGATTACTAACGCCTTTTAATCAACAGCTCTTCCTGAGCTTTCAATCCCAGGTATTTCCTGGTATTTCAATTCCAAGGCATCTTTTCTATACCAGGACAAATTTGCTCATATTTGAGCAACACACCCCAGAAGCTCCTGCCTACATCAGGTACCACAAGAACTGGAAATTCTTTCCACGTCTCACCTCTGGATCTAGCAAAGCACTGTCTTTGTGTAGCTTCTCATGGGATACATCCACAAGATCCCTGTTGGTTGATGTTCTCTGGAGACTCGGGAAGGTGTTTATGTGGCTTGTGAGCTCCGAGTGAGAGTCAGGCAAACCCTGGAGGGGAAACAACAGAGTCAGTGGATGAAACACACCCTGAAGGACAAGCTCAGGAAAAGATTTCTCCTCTCAAATGTCAAAAAAAAATCTCTTAAAAACAAGAAGAGATTTCCAGGTGACAGAACCCAATGATTTCATGCAAAGCTTGTTTCCAGCACTGTTGGGAAATGATTCATTGCAGTACAGCTGCTCCATACAAAGGGAATGAACCCATGTGGGAAGCCCGAAATCTACCAAATACATGCAAAGGTCTCTATGCTAAAGGCTGTTCCAGTCTAACACAGGGCTCTGGATTCCATCTCCTCCTGATCCCTTTGATGGGAGAACAGTCCCTCCTTCAGGGAGACCACTGGCCAGTGAGTCAATTTCCAGCCAGAATTTCAAGGATGGATGATTTGGATTCAAAGATCCATGGATCACAAGTAGGCTGGACTACTGGGAGGCAAGGGTTAAAAAAGGACTCTTCCCATTTTCCCCACCATCCTCCAGATCAGACAATTCCTTTCCATGTGTGTATTGACAGACTGACACAGCCTCTTCCTCCCAGCCAGGCCGTTTCCATCCCAAGCTTTCATTGAGTTTCAGTGTGGATTTGCTGCAGCATGACTATGCCCTGGCCTCTAGATGCCACTGTTCCTCCCAGCTGTGTCTGAGTCTGTGGAGTTGTGCCAACAGCTCAGGACTTCCACAGATTTTTACTTGGATTCAAGGAAGTGACAGGACTCACAAACTGATCTAAGGTCTCTCAGAGTGATAAAAAATGAGATTTGTCATGGCTGTGCCCCCCACCCGTTACTAGTCTCCCATTGCCAGGTCCCTTTGTCCAGACCATGGATTTGCCAACCTCCTAAATTTTTACCCTAATTTTCAGCCCTTGTCCTGGCAGCCCTTGGACAATTTTGTTGGCACCACTCACTGTCTCTCCTCTGTGGCCCAGCTGGAATACAAGAGTTCCAGCAGCATTCCCAGCAGGGAAACCCCCAGGAGTTGATTTAGCACCTAAATTCATTCAAGCCAAGTGTGCCAAGGCCCTTCAGGAAATCCCAGCAGTGCTGGGATTCCAGCAGGATGTTCATTTGGCTCTGGGTTTTTCGATTCCTGCAATTAATACCTGAGTCTGAAAACTCCCACTCTGTCCTCCGGAGAATCAGGGCTTGGCTACAAAGTTGGAATTACTGATTTGGTATTAGACTCACTGAAAGGAAAGTAAATTCTGGAGTTAGAGATGATGCCATGAGAGCAACTGGACTGAAAACCCTCCACCAAAGGTTTGAAAGTGGTTGGTCTGGAAAAATGCATCAAAAGATGCCCAGCAATGAGTTTGGGGGGCAGCTGGAGATGTTTCAAGGAACATCCAAAGGCAGCAGGCTTCTGCAGGGAGTCTCACCACAGGGGCTGTACATACCTGGCTGCCCAGAACCACCTTCTCAGCCTTCAGATCTTCCCGCAGCAACTCCAGCTCAGATGCCAGCTGCTTTCTCCATTCTCTCCTCTCTCCGAGCTGACTCCCCAACTTGTCTATTGTTTCCTGACAGCTTTCCAACATCTGGAACAAGAAATGTTCAGAGTCACTTCCACAACATTATTTTTTTTAATGCAGAATGAAGCAGATTGAAGGAAATGTGTCTTTTAGGAAACAAGGAGAGGAAAAAAACAGTTCTCAAATGTTTCCAGTGGAATTCCTACACCTCTTAACCAGGGCTCGCAGAACCTCCACTGACCCAAAACACCTTGGGAAGCTCCTCTCCCATCTCTGTCTGGCTGACACACCAGGCAGATCCAGTTGTTGGGCTGGATCTGGCAAGGAACAAATGGACAGGAAAGTAAACCCAGAATCTGATAGGAATCAGCTTTAAATGCACCTACACATCCCTTCGTATCGCTAAACCCTAAACAAGAATTGAGCATCTTCACACAGGTAAAAACTTCACACTCATGGGGAGACAACAAACTCCTCAGCTGGCAAAGCTGAAGGCAAGACAACTTCCTAAGGGGAAAAATTTCATGGAGATCACATTGGCTGCTGTCCTCCAAAAATCCATCCATCTGCATGAGCTGAGGGGCTACAAATCCTCAGGAGAGGGTGACAAAGAGCATCCCCAGGAGAGAGTCACTTTAGATGCTCATTTAAGATGCTCATTTAAAACATTTCTAAAGAGAACAGTTAATTTCCCAAGCAAAAGTTCTCACCTCCTGCATCTCCTGAGCTCCAGATGTCACCTGCTCATTCCCATTCATCTCACTTTTGTTCTTCTGCACCTCAAACAACTCTGTTTCCAAACTGGTGATCTGAACATGGACAAACCCCAAGTTAAAACCAAACCAGGACTCACAACTAAATGCACAACTACTCTTAGAGTGCTCCTTGTGCTGCTGCTATGGGATAAGGCCCATGTTGGAAGCAAGGAACACGAGGGCATGTGCATGGCCAAGTCCAGCTCATCCCTCACCCTGCTGCTTCCAAGGAGGAAGGAGCCATCTCGACTCAAGCCAGAAAAAGATGGAATTCTGCTTCACAAAAGGAGTGGAACAACCCAGGCACATGGTGAAAATTCAAAGTTTCCACACACTGTGGTGCTCCCCCTACATGGACAACCCCAAGACACCCCAGTTTAGGTGCTAGGTCATCCTTGTTCCCTGTGCTCGGAGTGCTGATCTTATCCAAGATGTTCAGCCTGGTCCACCAGGACTCATCCTAGTCCCTTCACTGCTCATAGGAAGTTTACAGTCCCGCCAGAAGGGCCGCAAGGATTTGGGATTTGGGACAGCAAAGCACTGACCTCTGTAACCACTGACTTCTGCTCCTCCTGGCACCTCCTGGCAGGTGGGAATTTGGACAAGGTGTCACTCTGCATTTGGATCATCCTCCAAGGGCAGATACCCTTGGGGGAAAAGTTATTGGTCCTGAAGTTATAAAGGGCTCAAAGGAGCTCAGAGCAGCTCAGGTAAGGATCATCCCAGAAAAGCAGCTCAGCTTCTCTTCCCCATCAGGGACCCATCCCACAGACCCTTTCCCAAAACCCAAGTCTTGGCACTGGCAGCCCCCCTGCTCCACTGCCAGCAGGAGCCTGGACAGCTTCCCTTTCACTCCTTATGCTTGAAATCCAGTTTGGGCTTATTTCTATAACCCCACGCTGGATTGTCTTAACTGCCTGAGCTTGGCTCTCCTGAAATGAGCTGGGACACTGGAGGGAGATGAAATCCAGCTCCACAAAACCCCAGACTGGTTTGGGTTGGAAGGGACCTTAAAGCCTATCCAGTCCCAACCCCTGCCACAGGCAGGGACACCTTCCTCTATCCCAGGGCGCTCCAAGCCCCTCCAACCTGGCCCTGGACACTTCCAGTGGTGGGGCAGCCACAGTTTCTCAGGACAATCTGTCCAGGGCTTCCCCATCCTCAAAGCCAAGAAATTCTTCCTCATATGTAATCCCAAAGCCAAAGAAGTGCCAAGTCCCTGCCAATCCCAGTCCATTTCCAAAGCAGTACCTCAAAGCCCCTGAGCTTTGCTCTCTCTGATGAGTTCCTGGCACAAGCTGGGTCTGCTGGAGCTCCCAGCAGGGAATGGTCTCCAACACACAGGAAAGCTGCTGCAACACTGCTTTTTAAATCAGATATGAGCTCATCAATGTGTTAAAAGGTATTAAAAGTGGGGTGAAACACCCAGACCTCTCACAGAAGAGCTAAAGCACAACAAACCCCTCTCCTTCTGCATGATGGATGATAGTTTAGGGTTCAGCAAGGCTTTGGAGCTCCAAAAGGGATCTCAAATGCAAAACACACCTCCCCTCCTCACCCCCAGCCAACCTTTGGTCAGAAGATGATACCCAGCAATGCATTTCTTTATTCTCCCTCCAAGCTATTAACTTTTAAGCACTTAATCTGTGCTCCCAAATGTCATGCCAGCAGTAGAATAATCTCACTCTGTATCCCACTGTCCTGGTCCTGAGTCACAGCCTGATCAGCCAAGGCTTCTGCAGTTGTGCCAGGACCAAAAACTTTCCCAACCCCTTCCCAGCCAGGGCAAGACTGGCAGACACCCAGTAGCACTGCCTTGCCCAGGCTCCAACCCCTTCCCTCCTCATCTCCAGGACTCTTAAAGCCCCATAGAAATGCAGGACACAGCTCAGCAACCTCCAGCTAAGCAGATGGATCTAACCAAGGGTTAAAACCCACCTCCCTGTCCATTCCCCCCTCTGCTCCACGGTCCTACATCCCTCAAAATGGTTCTTTTCCAGCTGCAGCAACTGCCAAGCCTCTGCAGGCAAAATGCCTCACATCTCCTTGTCTCCCGAGTATGGCATTCCCAGGGATCTGCGTGACAACCCACAGAGCGAAGCAGGGATTTATCCAAAGTGAAAACACAGCAGCTGCTGCACCATGAGATAGGAAAAATTCCCTGTCCCTTGACTTGTGTGTTCAGAGGGATGTTCCCAGGCACTACAGATCCTGGGCCTTCACACTCAGCACTGTTTGACACATCTCCAAGATCCTGTCCCTGGGGAAAAGCCAAAGTGCAATATTCTGCCACCAGGACACTTAACCTCATTAAGTATTTGAACTTGTCTTCAGCCTGGTTTTAGAGGCTTTTCCAGAGGCTACTGACTGAATTCCTCATCTCTTCCTTTGAACAATCCAGCTTGGAGTTGCGTACACGTGTGGGATACGCCAGCACGATCTCCGACACCACATTTGAAGCCAACACCAGGTGTTAGGACATGTCACTCCTCCCTGAAAACTGGTGGTGGGGCTGAAACCTCACCTCAGAAATCCCCTAGGAACACTGTGGACTGGTGCAGCTGCCAGCCAGGAAAGATGGATCAATCCAGGCCCACTGCAGAAAGAATTTCCAGCACAGACAGAGGGCAAGAGCCCCAGCAAGGAAAAGCTCCTGGCCAGGCAGCAGAGCCTCAGCCCATGGGAAGGACCTGCTCAGCCAGCCTTTGGGGGAAGAATCCCACCTATCTACCTGGCCAGACCAAAGTCTGTTTTCCTCTGTTCTCTCTGGCTGTAAACTCCCCAGCTGCTCCCTCTGTAAGGGATCAGGTGCCCTGGCAGTGATACTCCACACAGAATTTTCCCTGGGGAAGCAGTGCGAACCCAGCTGTAGTGCCAGTGCTCCTCACAGAGCTACTCCAGAGGGATGGAGAGTCCTTCCAGAAAACTCAGGCTAAAAACCACCCTGACAAAGGCAGCATCAGCCTGAGAGGCTTCAGCCACAACTTACTCCTTGCTCAGAGGATGGAGGTGGCCCTGCAGGTGCTCAAGGAGGCCCCCAATGTTGCCATGGTTCTGGAAAACCAGATGTTCAGTAAGTACTTCACATCTGCGATTTCCCAAAGGTTCCCATTTGTCACATGTGAATAACAAAGAATTTCTATCCACCTCCTGAAGCCAAAGCATGACTTCAGTGGACTTGTCCTATTAACAGGAATAGATCCAGGTTACCCTGGGATGAGGTTACCCAAAATCAAGTAGGACCCAGGTTAGGAAGATGCTGCTGAGGTCACATCTTGATCAAGATTGAGCAGAGGTTCTCGAGATGGATCTCAGAGCTCTTCCAAAAGAGCCCCACTCACAGCAGCCTCTGCACAAGATAGGAAAAATTCCATGTCCCTTGATTTGTGTGTTCAGAGGGATGTTCCCAGGCACTACAGATCCTGGGCCTTCACACTCAGCACTGTTTGACACATCTCCAAGATCCTGTCCCTGGGGAAAAGCCAAAGTGCAATATTCTGCCACCAGGACACTTAACTGGTGATATTTCCTGGGATCAAGGAGCATCAGTGTCCCAGATAGTAGGGTCAGATGCAATACCGGGAACGAATTCTTCCCTGGGAGATTGATGAGGCCCTGGCTCAGGTTACCCAGAGGAGCTGTGGTTGCCCCTGAATTCCCAGAAGTGTCCAATGCCAGGCTGGACATTGGGGCTTGGAATGTGTAGTAGTTTGGCCGTGATTGGCCAATGTGTATTACTGACATTTGATAAAACCAATGAAAGCGTGGGTACGCCTTTTACGATACACTTTCTTAAATGCAAACCCGGGAATCAGCTCTCTCTTGGTTTCCGGCAAAGACTCAGGTAACAGCTCCTGCCGCACGTTCTCTGCTCCCCCTTCCCCCACGTGGCCGTCGGGCCTGGGGGGGAGGGGGAAGCAAGTCAGGCTGACCGGGAAAAAAGGACCGCAGAGCCAAGCCACTGATATCTGGCTGATGGAATTCGAGTTTCCTTCTCCTGCAGCATGGTCGGTAAAAGAACTCTTCAGGGCTGTCTCGGAGCCACAAAAGATCACGCAGATCGGGCGGGGATGGCTTTCCTGAATGGAGTTCACTCTGGACTAATTTAACCCTAATGAGACCGAGGGGTGGAAAGAAGAATCCACTAACTTTCTTTCTCTCTAACCATAAGAATCCAGCCAGAACTATAGCCAGGAATGGCTCTGCAGCCCCAGCACGGCTTATTTTAGTAAATCTGACTGCTTTGGCATGGCTGCTGCCTTTTGTGAACTCCTTAAGTATTCAGATGAAACCAGAAAGCTTCTATCCTCTCCGGAGTGAAAGAAAGGACAGAATGAAGACACATAGAGAAACTACGTAAGGATATTCTGCAGTCAGAAATTGAAGGTGATATTTTAAGTGGAAGAGAGATAAGGAGTTGTTTTATTTTTACATTAAAATCTTTTATAAGCTATGGTGATGGACTGTAATATAATGAGACAATTTTCCTTTAAACCATAAAAGAATATGGGGAGATGAACGGTTCAAATTGTAAATCTGAGCAAAAGAACACTATATTGACGGGGCCAGTATTGAGATGATTGTGACTGTTGAGAAATTTAGACGGAGCAATGAAATTTTGTCCTAGAGAAGAAGATGAAGAAGAGAACTTTTGCTGTTGAACAGTTTCGTCTTTAAAAAAAAATAAACCCCATGAATCGATTGTGGCCCAGAAGTACAGCTATTGAAGAGCTGTAAATATGGGAGGAATTTTCATGGTACAGGTGTTTTCCGGGCAGCTGTTATCATGAAAAGTTTGTTTTGTATTGTTTTCAGTTTTTAGTTCCATAGCGAGTAAAAGATGCTCCAATCTCTAGAAGAATTGAAGAAAGACTATTCTAGAATTGAAAAAAATGACTGAAAGTTTCTAAATGTAATTTCTGTATGTTGTTGATGAGAGTGAAGGAAATTTTGGTGATAGAGGAAGAATGTTTGAAAGGTTTCATTCTAATTCTAAGAGTTTGTTGTTTTTTTTTTCTTCTCCTTCTTTCCTTTTTGTATTAGTTAATTAAAGTCTGTCCTTTGCAAGTTTAAGCCTGCTTTGCTCTTGATTACAAAATTTCTTTTCTTTTGGCAACCCAAATTGATAGTTTTTTCTGTCTGGTTCACACTGAAACCACGACAGAATGGGATGGTGGAAGGTGTCCCTGCCCATGGCAAGGGATGGGACTCAATGGGTTTTAAGGTCCCTTCCCAATCAAACCAGTCTGGGATTCTGTGAGGGCGAATAGGAGATGGAAAAGACAATGCTGCCATAACACTGGGGAATCTGCACTTCCAACCAAGAGTAATTTACTCCCTGCTGGGATTTTTTCCTTCCCCCTCTTTCCTAAACTGGCAAGCTTTTCTGGCTCTTTTTCTTGTCAAACTAAACACAGCAGAGCACAGGGCCAGGTCAAACATCATTCTATTTTTCCAATTAGAGAGAAAAGCAGATGGAATGAAGGAAACCCAAACCTTGTCTCTCCTATTCCTTACTCACTTTCTGGTGCAGTTCCTCCACCTCGCTCTCCAGCTGCTGCTTCTCTTGCTTGGTTTGGATCTGTGTCTCTCCCAGAACTGATTCCAGCTCCTCATTGCACTCAACCAAACCCTCGCGTTCCTGCTCCAGTTTTTGCAGCTTGTGAAGGAGCTGGGAATTCCTGCCCTCAATGTTCTCCATGGCTTCCCGGCACCTGCACACCAAAACCCAGCATCACCAAGGCTGGAGCTGCATCCCAACTGCTCCCCATCAGGGAGGAAAAGATGAGGTTTTCCTCACACTCTCATGCCGATTTCCAATCTCACACCCAGCATGGCCTGTGCTTGTCCTTATTTAAATGGGAATTAGAAGGGATGGGATTTACACAAGGAATGATGAAGGTCTGGGCAGGAAACAGGTCAGGCACGAGGCTGCCAACAGCAGAGAGACAACAGCAAATTCAGCTGCTTGAGGTGGAGAACAGGCTTGGGAATCTCAAGGGAAAAAAGCCAGAGGGAACAGCCCCCCTTTCCTCCTTGAACCTGCCAGAAGAGGTGTAGCAGCTCCAGAGCAGGTATTGAGAGAACAAAGCTTCAAATTCCCTTAGAAATCCCTGTTTACATATTTATGGTTGAAAGCCAGGTGTTTTGGTGCACTCCTGGAAAGCAACCAAAACCAAAGAAAACTTCCCAGCACCAAAACAGGTTTAAAAACAACATTTTTGTCTGCGGAGAGCCCCAAAAGCCCAACTCTCTTCTTTTAGGAAAGCAAGAAACTGGAGTAAGTGTCAGCATTTAACTGGAAGAAGCGATTCCTCAGGACTGCATCTCCTCCAAATTTTCCCATCTGGGAGCAGAAGAACAAAGTCCTAAAGAGTATTTAAAACAATTCAATAATCAAATAGTCCTGCAAGAGAGAGCATCAGAGGCACAGCACCAGGAGCCAATGGAAGTACAAGGGGTGAAGGATTTCTACACCTCTCACCTTTTGTGGAGAGTTTCAACACCCTGATCTCCATGTTCCTGATACGGAGCAGCTCTGCTGGCACCAGTGTCTCCATCAGCTCCTGCTTCTTCCCCTGTGCCATGTGCCTGAGAGAAAATCAACACTAGCACAGAACTAGGACTGAGATCCCAGAATACCACGATGGATTGCGCTGGAGGGACCTTAAAGCTCATCCTGTTCCCTGGGCAGGGACACCTTCCTCTATCCCAGGTTGCTCCAAGCCCGGTCCAACCTGGCCTCGGACATTTCCAGGGATGGGGCAGCCACAGTTGCTCTGAGCAACCTGTGCCAGGGCCTCACCACCCCCACAGCCAGGAATTCCTTACCCATATCCCATTTGACCCTGCCCCATTACCCTTCTCTGGCAGTAGGAATTCATTCCCTCTTGTCCTGGCACTCCAGGTCTTTGTCCAAAGTCCCTCTCCAGCTCTTCTGGAGCTCCTTTAGGCCCTGGAAGGGGCTCTGAGCTCTCCCTGCAGCCTTCTCTTCTCTAGGTGAACATCCCCAGTTTTCCCAGCTTGGCTGCAGAGCACAGGGGCTCCAGCCCTGGAGCATCTCCCTGGCCTTCTGACTCAGCCCCAACAGCTCCACATCGAGCACAGAGCAATTCTAAGGTCACCCACGTCTCTCAGAAATAAAACACATCAGCCATGTTAGTTCCATCTCTGGGCCCTAAGAGCAAAATTCTCCAACCCCAGAATATCCAGGCTCTCACAGACAGCTATGGTCTGGGATGCAAAGGGGACGGTTTTTCTGGAATGACAAAGAAAGAGCCCTCGGAAACACCTGCAATGAGGCCATTCCGACTCCCTCAGCCGGTGCAGGCTCTGGCCTCTCGCTCCGCTGGTACTCACAGATCTCCTCCTTGAGCTGCTCCACCTGCAACACAAAACATCTGCTTTGAGTTTTGGTGACCATTCCATTTTCATATTTATCATCAATTTATTACTATTCCTTACCCTGAGGGATTGGTTGAGATGCTGTGGCTGCTCCAGCTCCTGAGTGGCCTCAGACAAGGAGCAACAAAAGTGGGAATGCTGCTGCTCCAATGCTTTAAAGGGTGATTTTCCTTAATTTATTTCACTTCCTGACCATACCCACATTGTGTCATATTCCAACTGCTATTTCTGAGGATACCTTTCAATGTCTTCCACCCATGGGACCAATGGAATTCCATTACCAGCAGCAGCTCTTCACCCCACAGTCACAGCTCATCCCAGGCCAACTGCCCAGCCTGTTCCCTCCCTACTCTTTGTAACCCACAGGCAAGAAAACATCTTTCAGGTGTTTTCTACTTCTACTTCTATAGAAGTAGAAAATGTGCTTTATTACCAACTACAAAGCTGCTGTAGTTGGTAATAAAGCACATTTTCTACTTCTGTAAATTAAAACTTGGGGTGTTCCCAACTTCTGTGCCAACAGTCAAACCCCATTCCTGAGGAATGAAGAATTCGCTTTTAGCTTAACATATGGCTGGAACTGATCTCAGTCTGGCTACATTTTTTCCTGTTCAGTGACCACAATATGTTACATATATCTGTATGTTTTTTGTCTATATAGACTTTTTTTTTTTTAATATTATATTTCTACTTTTTATAAGCTATACATACACTTGTGTATCCATAATGACTGAAAGGAGAAATGTCCTACAGCAAGGAAAACATTATTTGGAATAAAGAATAAGTAAACAAAGGAATTTGAACTAAGTTATGGTTTTTTGCAGCTCCAGAAAGAAGCTGTGCTGTACATGCAAGGTTTGAGGTGACAGACATGGAAAAACCATCAACTTTTTTAAATGCAAGGAACAAAACTATAAAAAATTCTGTACTATAAAAAATACTATATAATCCTGGACACCTCAAATGGGAATAATTCACATTCAAGGTATTATCTGATAAATAGTATTTGAAAAGTATCTTCTCAGAGATACTTCTATTAATTTAGCAATACTCATTTGACATGAGAGAACTGCAAGACAGCCAAGAGCTCTGTGCTGAGATGGCAGAGGCAATTCCAGGCTCTCAAAGGCTGATCTAAAGAAATCAGGAGATAAGAACAGCAGCAGATTTTGTGCCCAATTATACATTTTAATAGGTAGCAGACTCTTCTATCCCTTCTCTGTAGGCAACCTCATTATCTGGTTGATAGTTCCTTAATTCGAGGTGGCATTTAGAGAACCCTAGCTGTATAAAACCAAGCATTTAAATAATAGTAATGTAGTAGTAATGTAAGTCATTCCATTAAGAGAACCCACAGAAAATAAGCAAATCAATCAATGCGGCTGAGTTAAAAACCAAAGGGGCTGAGAGGGATCAAAAATGAGCATGAATTTCAAATGGATTTCAAACCAGCTGGTGGGGGCTTTAGGCTAAACTTAGGTAAACTGAACTCTTTAATCCACATTAAAGGGAAAGGCACATGTGTTTCTCACTCTGTTACACACCTGAGTTGGGGTAAACACCAGCCAGGAACAGGGAGCTGATCCCTCTCCACGGGCACAGGAAAATGCGTCCCAAAGTCTTCAAGCCCTCACTCAGCTGGAGTCCCTCAAACTCTTCCTTCATGGAAGGAAGTTCCCAGAGATGCATTCTGCCTATTTCCTGAATTTTACTGCTCCATGAACCATGGCGCAGCCAACTGCAGCTCTGGAAAGACTGGGCATAGAACAGGGTGGGGGAAAGGGGAAGGCAGGGCAGGTTTGGGAGAAGGGATGACTTCCAGGAGCCAGCCCAGGATTGTTAGCTTGGCTTGGTGGTGGTAGATCCTCACCAGCTCCAGGAATGCCTTCCTTTCCAGGTCGAGCGTCTGGACCCGTGCCCGCAGCGCCAGGATCTCCTTGTCCAGCCGGCTGTTGTGCTCCATGGCCCTCTGGAGCTCAGCCCTGTCTGGAGACAGCAGCACTGGGAAAGTGATCACTGGCTTGGCCCTGCCAGGCCCTGCCTGGCCCACGCTCCAAGCATGGATTCCGGGCTGATCCCACACATGGGAAAGATGGGAGGCAGCATGGACATGTTCCCACATCCACCGGAAACACATCCCACACCCGCTGGGAATACATCCCACACCCACCTGTGAATAAATCCTGCATCCACTGGGAATACGTACCACATCCACTGGGAATACATCCTGCATCCACACAGGAACATATCCCACAGCCACTGGGAGCACATCCCACATCCATGTGGGAACACATCCACATGGGACACATCCACATGGGACACACCCACATCGATGCCCTCTCCCTCCCACAGCTAAGGTTGATGTCCCTGGAGATCCAGGTTCAACAGCAGTCCCTCCATCATTATTCCAGAGATTCAGTTTCCCTCTGGACCATGGAGGCAAACCTCATTTAAATCACTCACCTCATCTAATATGGATTTCACTTTCTCTTTGGAAAACCCCAACAGCCACATTTTGAATTTTCACCATAAAATCCACCACTGCCACAAGCAGGAACACAATTCCAGCCAATGTATCCATGTTGTCCACACATTAAAATTTAATGGAATGGCCACAACTGGAAAAATTGCACACCAATTTTTCAATGGATCAATGGATCAATGAATAAATTTATTCCAACACCAATTAATGCAGATTCCCAATATTACCAGGGCAGAAATAGGAAAAGGTGTTTGTATTAGGAGCACATGTTGAGGACACACTGGTATGCCCCTGTTTCAGGAGACAACTTTCCTTAGAGAAAAGGGAAGAAAGACTTTTCCCTTTTCAGGTTAACACTGGGCACAGGAAATTTTAGTTTAAATTTTACTTCTATTCAGGAAAAAAAATAAACAAATCTACTTTTTGGTTCCAATTTGGAAAAAGCAACAAAGTCCTTTTCAAACGAGGATTCTGATATTGGATTTTCAGTTGTCATTTAAAATAAAAAGCAAAGAATATCTTCACAGAATCACAGAATGGGTTGGGCTGGAAGGGTGCCTTGAAGATCATCTCATTCCAACCCCACGTTCCACCAGAATGGAAATTTTACTCAAAAGCCTGTTGACCACTACATGATTATTTTATATGATTATAAAATTATAATAAAATTATGATTAAAAGGATGACAAAAGGATAATAAAATTTCAGCTCTTTTCCTCTTGCAAAAATTCTGACCAACCCCTATTTTCCCATTCCTTCTCCTGTTTTGCCCCCTCAGCTGCCTTCAGGGCTGACCACAAGGGTGATTCCACAAGGACAACAGTTTTTTGATGTGGCAGCCCAGTTTTGCTTTGGAAAAACCCCGCAACACTCCTTATGCACTTTGTTAAATACCATTTAAAGCCTTTCCTCACTAAAATCTCCCTAACTGGTCAGGAATTCTTCCCTCCAATGCACACAAGTTATCACTGAACCAAAATATGCTGTTTAAGGAGGTTTTACTAAAGATGAGTGAGCCCAGTTTAGGTTTTTAGTAGCAAATCAATTGATTCCCAGAGCAGTTGGCTCAGAGCTCACTGGGAGGAGAAACCATGCAGAGATACAGCACCAGGGAAGCCACTGGGATTTGTCACCCTCATTCTGCACACACAGCACAACAAACCCCAGAGACAAAACAAGCATTAAACCCTTACTCACATTTTGTAAAGCCTTGTATTCATCTACACCTCAGCAAGCACAGATTCCCTGTGCAGGCTCCAGTCCATGGGAGCCCCAGACTGGAGCCTGTCCGCGCTCCAGTCAGCACTGGAGCTGCCACATCAGTCACACATCCCTGGGGACTATGGATCGATCCCCACCCAGTACGGAGATGAAAAGGCTGGGAATACTGGGGCTGGAGTCTGGAGAGAAACTCTGAGGTCCTGGTGCTGTGTGTGAGTTTCAAGGGGAGCCCCAGGACCTGCAACTCTGCCCTAAACCTTCCCCAGGTAGTGCCAATCTCCTGAAGGGAGTTGGTCCTTGCAAAGGCACATGGGGCTGGGATGAGTCACCTCATCCCAGTTGCTGTTCTCCAGTGAAATTCTGCATCACAGATTTGGGGACAATGCAAGGAATCCCCCAAAAGAGCGTCCAGACACCTGTGTGTCGCTAAGGACATTTTCCATGGACATTTCACTCCAAGAGCAGCTTTACCATGTCTCCCTCCAGAAAACTGTTTATTTCTACAGTCAAAATTTATAAAAAAATCCTACTAATAAAGAACACTTCAGGGCTGGTCAACAGTTATTTCAAGAAGGAGGTGAAGGGAATATTCTCAGCAAGGACAATGTACCCAGTCACTTCCCCACTGATACACTTGCTAAGGATCCTAAGGAGGCAACATCCCAAACTGTACCTGAAGAACCTTGGGATGAGAGGTCCAGCTCTGCTAACTAACCCTGTCTGTGCACATGTAAGCTACTCTGCTTCCAGACCTAGTCATCATTCCCTCTCCATCCCCTCCCAGGGCAGAAGCTTCCCCCTGGAGAGGAGCCAGGGATAGGAAATTCGTCCAAACTGTGCAGCTGCATCACAGATCAGAGAAGCCCAGTCTCAGAATCAATGGATTTGTGACAGTTACCGACTGCATTCCCACCTCCTAGGGAGCAGGCTGACTCCTGGCACTGACTTTTCCACATTCTAAGCAGAGAGGACAGGCTGCCCCTCCTCCACAGAGCTAAGAGCAGGCCAGGAGTGGCGACCAGAGCAGCGCTTACCTGCTCCACCCTGCTCTTTGCTTGGTGCATCCAGCCCCTCTGCCACCCTCTGGATATCTTCCTGGGACACCACCAGCCTCTGTGGGGCCTCATCCAGATCTCCCACAACTCCTGCAGGTGATGCTGGTTCCCCCTCCAGCTCTTCCCTGCAGAACTGAAGCACAAGGGTTAATGTGTCAATGGAAATGAGGAACTCTGTCATGATGTGACCAAGGCAGAGCTGTTTGTCATCCCCTCCACCCTGGTCCCATTGGAAAAATGTGTATTTCCTCATCTCCAGTGCCAGTTCTAGGACAATCCAAAGGCAGGTGATGCCCACCACCCAGCCCTGCTCCAACATATGAAGTGTTCCCTGGCTCACAGTAGAAGGGATTATTTCTTGCCCAGGCTGGGGATGAGGTTGTGACACTGTTTGGACTCTGGGTTTTTTACTCTAAATCCAGTAAAAACCCTCCCAACCTGCTTAAGGACTCCCTAAAATGAGGGAGACAACAAGTGTGATGAGGAGAAGCTGAGGGAGTTGGGGGGGCTCAGCCTGGAGAAAAGGAGGTTCAGGGGGGACCTTCTGTTTCTGCACAACTCCCTGACAAAAGGGAGCAAATAGCTGGGGGTCAGGCTCTGCTCCCAGGAAACAAGGACAGGACAAGAGGGAATGGTGTCAAGCTGTGCCGGGCGAGGATTAGATTGGATATTAGGGAAAATTTCTTCATGGAAAGGAAGGTCAGACATTGGAATGGGCTGCCAAGGGCAGTGGTGGAGTCACCATCCCTTGGAAGTGCTCAAAAACCCTGTGGATGTGGCACTTGGGGACATGGGTTAGTGATGGCCCTAGCAGTGCTGGGGGAATGGCTGAACTCAACGATCTTGGAGGGCATTCCCAACCTTGGTGATTCTATGAAATCTCAACCATTAGCCAGCAGGAAAATGTGTATTTCCTCATTTCTGTCTCCCCAGGAGCTGTGTGCATTCCTGCTGCTGCAGAATTCAGCTCCCAATGCCTGACAGGTGGGAGCAGAGCCAGCCTTGCACACAGAGATGTTCCTGAGTAACAGCACCACCAGCACAGGGCCATGTGTCCCTTGGCACTGCCAATATGTCCCCCAGGATCACTGAGGGGGATGTTCAGTTCCAACATATCTTGACATATCTTGACTTGAAGGGATTTTGTTACCATGCCTTATACTTGATAGGAATGTTTCAACTAGAGTCATCCCAAACCCTTGTGAAAATGTCTGTTTTCCCAGCTCCTCCTGGGAGCTCTGTGAGTTCACTATTTTTTTAAGACCTCTGATTTCCTGGGCCTGCCCACGAGAGCTGGAGGGCTTAGTTTCACCCAGTGTTGGCACTGTGACTGGCTCACTTTGTCAGAGTAACACTGAGAAACTCGGATTCATGGGATCATAGAAGGGCTTGGAATGGAAGATACTTTAAACCCCATCCCATTCCACACGCTGCCATGGGCAGGGATAGCTTCCACTATCCCAGGGTGCTCCAAGCCCCATCCAGCCTGGCTTCAGACACTTCCAGGGATCCAGGGGCAGGCACAGCTTCTCTGGGCACCCTGTGTCAGGGCCTCCCCACCCCCACAGCCAAGAATTCCTCCCCCGTTCCCCCTTGTCCTGGCACTCCAGGCCCTTGTCCAAAGTCCCTCTCCAGCTCTCCTGGAGAGGGACTTTGGATGTCCCCTTCAGACACTGGATGGGGCTTTAAGGTCCCTCCAGAGCCTTCTCCAGGTAGACACCTCCAGCTCTCCTAGCCTGACTCCCAAGGGGCTTCAGCCCTCAGAGCATCTCCATGGCTTTGCTCCAACAGGTCCTTCCTATGCTGGGATCCTAGAGCTGGAGCAGCACTGCTGGGGGATCTCTTCAGAGAGGAGCAGAGCCGTGATGCTGTTTGGTCTTTGGGGTGCAAACACACACTCCTGGCTCATGTCCAGCTTTCAATCCACAAGAACTCCCAAATCCATCCCGCAGGGCTACTCACCATGAACGCCTCCCCCAGTCTGTGCTCATTCTCAGATTGCCCCGACCCAGGCACAGGGACTTGAACTCCAGGAGCTTCCCCGGACCATTGCTCCACATCCCTCTTTTTTATGGAGTTACACATTCCTGCTCCACTGCATCTGCACTGAGGCGGTCCTAAGGCTCAGCACATTGGTTGCCGTTGATATTTGGCACTTCAGAGGGTGAGTGAGCTAGCATGTGCCATGAATCCAGAAGGCATTTCCCTATGAATTTCTCGGAGCTGACCACACAGAGAGGTATTTTCGTATCCCGCCTTTCTGCTTTCCTGGGGATGCAGTAAAACAATCAATTCTGCTTGAGCAGTCTGGCTAAAAGCTGAATTCATCCCTGCACCAGACAGGAACCCGCCAAGCCCTTCATTCCAAGAGTGGAACAGGTCAGCTGGGAACAAGGCCACACATTCCAGTAAACAGAGTAAGAGGAGCAATTAACACCTTAACCTGTAACACTAGTGGTTCTGCCAAACAAATAGGATGCTCCTGGGAACAATGGAGTGTTTAATCAACAGTTTCTGTTCCACAGGCACGGACAGCAGTGACATCACTGGGGAGAGTAATCAGTCCTGTTAGGGAGACTGTATTCCGGGAAAACACATCTCCAATGTGTCCTTCGCCTGATTAAAAACACAGAAAGAGTGCCCAGTGTAAGAACTGTGGAGAAGCTGTGATGGGTTGGAAACAAAGAGCATTAGATTTGTAACAATTCTGTGGAAGCGCTCAAGGCCAGGTTGGAGTAATCTGGTCTAGTGGAAAGTGTCCCTGGTCACTTCCAATACTAACTGTTGTGTGATTCCATTCATGTCAGCAGGAAGAAACAGAAAGGAACAAGAGAAGGAGCCCTGACCCCTATTTGAGGTCTTGTTCCCTCCTCACTGTTTGGTTCCTCAGGGAGAAACAGCAGCTCCCAGAATCTCAGAGCATTCCTGGACTCCAGTTCCATGGAGACATGGCCATAAGTCAGGAGTAGGTGGAAATTGGTGGCCTTGGTACTATAGAATCAGAATATCTTGCGCTGAAAGCGACCCACACGGATCATCCAGCCCAACCCCCGGCCCTACACAGACACCCCAACAATCCCACCCTGCCCAAATACTCCTGGAGCTCTGGCAGCCTCGGGGCCAGGACCATTCGCTGGGGAGCCTGGGCAGTGCCCAGCACCTTCTGGGAAGAACCTTTTCCTGAGATCCAACCTAGCTCTGCTTGGCACAGCTCCAGCTTCTCCCTCAGATCCTGGCTCTGCTCACAAAGAGCAGAGATCAGAGCTGCCCCTCAGGAGAAGCTGCAGCCCTCAGTGAGCTCTGCCCTCAGCCTCCTCTGCTCCAGCTGAACTCAGAGAAAGTCATTCTTATCCAGTGAAGACTTCCATTGACCACATCACAAACTCCTCAACACAGGATTACAATTAATCCATTTCACTGTCTCTGTACAGATATGGGAGTAAATCAAGTGCAAAGTGTGAGAATTAGGAAAGGCACTGACTTAGAATCCTGGAATCACAGACTGGTTTGGTGTTGGAAGAGACCTTAAAGCTTATCCCGTTCCACACCACACCACACCACAGGCAGAGACACTTTCCACTACCCCAGGGTGCTCCAAGCCCCGTCCAGCCTGGCCTTGGGCACTGCCAGGGATCCAGGGGCAGCCACAGCGGCTCTTGGCACCCTGTGCCAGGGCCTCACCACCCTCACATCCAGGAATTCCTTCCCAATATCCAATCTAGACAAATTCTGTCAGCTTGAAACCATTCCCCCGTCCTGGCATTCCAGACTCTCGTAAATACTCTCACTCCATCTTTCTTGTAGCTCCTTCAAGTGTTTCATCCCCAAGACTCCACAGTGGCCTCAGAGACAGGACAAACAGTTTTCATTTTACAGAAATATCCCGCAGATATTACTTTCCTGGAGCTCTCAGGCAGCCAGAGCCCCGGAGCAGGAGGTACCTGGAGCCTATCAATTATGCTGTGGGATTCCAGCTGCCGGGCTGCCACTTCCAGCTTTCCTAGCAGCGCTGCCCGCTCCACCAGGAAATATGCGACCTGTTCACTGGAAGCACTGCAGGAGATATGGGATAGACCTTCCTGCTCCAGCATCTCCTCCACCTCCTTCAGCTGGGTTTCTGCAAGGCAAGGCAAAGCTTGGTGTAAGCAGGGGAGAAACAAAGGGCAGGGTCTCCTGGAGATCCATCCCAGCTTCTCTAAACATTCCTCACTGTAACAGCCCCATTTCTCCTGAAGCCCAACAGCTCCTCAAGTCTCTCCTGGTTCCCACCTCCCTCACTGCCTCTCATTCCCTGCTATCCATTATCTCAGCCCTATTCCCTCTCTCCCAAGGTTTCTCTTCACTTACTCTTCCCTGCCAAGCATATGAAAGGACCTGCTTCCCCCAGGCAGAGTTCTCCCAGCCTGGTTTATCCTCAGCCCCTTCAACCCCACGTACAGCTTGGTGGAAACTAAACACCAGATTAAACAGATACTGAGAGAACCAGAGAATTATTAAGGTTGAAAAGACCTCCAAGATCATCAGTTCCGACCCTCAGATCATCAAGTCCAACCTTGGAGAGAAAGCAAACAAACGGACACAGAGTCACAGATGTTTCCTTTGGCAGGAGACACACAAAATGCCAGACCATTCCTACAGAGCATCACTATTTTCCTAAGGAATGTCTAGGAAGGAAGCAGATCTGAACACCTTTAAGAATCAAACTGCCAGTGCTTCAACATTTATCCAAAAATTATAGCCAAGAAGACTGTGCTGGGAAAAAACTTACAGACTCTAGGGTTTCTAAGGCAGAGAGGTGACAAGACGACTTGCAGGAGTCAGTTTATGGCTGGGCACCATTGTGTTTGTGCAACCAACAGTTGTTAAAAAGACCCCCTGGTTGGTGTGGCTGGAATTTACCTGCCAGGAGAAAATTAAGAACCTTTGGTCTCTGGCATGACGAGGGCAGCAACTCCTGCATTGGATCCAGCAGCTTGTGGAGCCAGGAGAGGGCTTTTCAAACCCTCCCTGTGTAACTCGTATTAAAACCAAAACCAACAGACCCAATTTCTAGCCCAAAGCAGATTATAAAGGATTCCAAATGTTGTAAGATGGGAAGTACAGGGAGCTGTAGAGAAGTAGCAGGGATATTCACACTCTTTCCCTGCTCAGGGATCTAAAGCTGGACAGCAGAGGATCAGCAGAGCAAACATTCCTCAGATACTGGACACACAGAGCCCTGCACAAGCCTGTCCCTCACTCCCATGCATGGATCTAACACAGGCCCCAGCGCAGTGACTCCCCGAGGCTACAATCGATGCCATGTTTCCACTCTGCACTCTGCAGCCGGCTCCATCCAGCCCTGTGGATGGAAAACACCCTGCGGTTCCCCAGGCATCTTCCCCAGGGAGACAAAGCACAGCCTGGTCAATACAGGGTCAAACAGGGCTCCCCAGCAGCTTCCTGCTGCAGCACAGCAAACGACAGTTTGCAGGATCAAAACTGCTCTGTGTGCCTTGGGAAGAGCCCGTGGATCACAAGAACTGAACCCCAACCTGCCTGGCAGCTTCCTCCCACAGTTCTGCCAAATCCCAGCTAAAATGGACAGAAACTGCTCTGGTTTATGCCCAGGATGGGACCCCCTGTGGTCCACATTCATCTGCCAGTGCTCCCTTTGAACCACATTCAGAACCACATTCACCTGCCAGTGCTCCCCTTCTCCCCAGCCTGCAACGCAGGATGAAATGATATCATTTTAGATCCCAGACATATTCCAGAGGCTGGAGAGGAAAAAGGATTTGTGAGGATGAGGAGCATCTGCCCACACAGCACAGGTTACATATGAGTAAACCCCAGTGATTCCTTACAAACACCTTCCCTCCTCCATCCAACATCTGGGAAGAGCCAACCCCTGCCCCAGGCACTGTCACACAACAGCTCCACTGGCGTCTCCTACCTCTGTCCACACTTGTTTGGAAGCAAATTTTATATTAATATTTGTGTTTTCCTACCCCAGGAATACTCTGAGAAACAGTAGCCACTTCACCCTACAACAGCCCTACATCCTCCAGCCCTGCTGTGTGTTTTTAACTAGCCCACCTGTTACAACAAACAAGCTCAGACCATGATGGGTTTTTTTCTTTATATTCCACTTCTTAAACAAATCCAGGCAGCTCCCCCAGCGCTGTGTTTCACTGCCATTCCAGTTGTTTTTCAGGAAGGCTTGTGGGAGCACCATCGATCCGCCCTCCAACAACACCCGGTGCATTCAGCGAGAGCATCAGAAATGGATTAGGAATTGCCTGGAGGGAAGGAGAAATGCCAGTCTGGGCAGAGGTACCAGATGAGGTGATGCTCAGCTCGATGGCCCAGCATCAACCAGCCTTGGCTGCCCCCTGTAGGAACCTGTGAGCCCGGGATGGGCACAAAGCAGATGCGTAAGCAAAAACTTTCTTGTTATCTTCAGAACCTGCTCAGTGTCAGTCACCAGCACCAACTACCCTCAGGGTCTAAAGGAGGGCTGAAGAGAGACTTTGGTCAAGGGCGTGGAGTGCCAGGACAAGGGGGAATGGCTTCCCACTGACATAGGGCACAGTTAGATGGGGTACTGGGAAGGATTTCTTGGCTGTGAGGGTGGGGAAGCCCTGGTACAGGTTACCCAGAGCAGCTGCGTCTGCCCCATCCCTGGAAGCATCCAAGGCCAGGTTAGATAAGGCTTGGAGCAACCTGGGATAGTGCAAGGTGTCCTTGCCCATGGCAGGAGGTGGAATGGGATGAGCTTTAAGATTCCTTCCACCCCAACACTCATTCCATAATTCCACAATTTTATAGAACAGCTTTTAGCAGATCAAGTTGCTCCAAGGGATCCCAGACCAAGTGGATTTTCTGATCCATTTGCCTGCTGTTGGAAGAGGGAGTGTGCTCAGACCTGAGTGCTCACTGTTGAGGGTTGAGTTTCTT
>WAAG01072713.1:0-15245 GCA_013390105.1 Tichodroma muraria
ATTTTCATTTTAATTCTTTCAAGGATAAGCAAGCCCTCAGCTGCCAAGGGCTCCTCTGGGGACTTGTGTATAATGAATGCTGAACATGTGTAGCTGTCAAGTTCCACAAGAATAAAGTAGAGAGCTGAGAATAGAAACACAAGAAGGTTAAAGCAAACATTATTTATTACCATGTTTCTTTTTTTTCTTTCCAGACTGAGAATTTCAGGATTCCAGAATCTCAGCAGCACCCAGTGCATTGGCAGAGATTCAGACACTCTGAATCGCCATCATTATTCCTTTCCCACAAGAGAAATTCTCTAGTTTCTCTCAAAAGGTGTGATACTCCCAACTGAAATATTTGTCTTATCCCCTGACATTGAAGTTTAGCCCCTTCTAATCTTATTGATGAATAAGGCAATGCAGGGCAAATGCAGGCTTCCCTAAAAGTTGTCTCCCAAAACTTTAGACCAGACAGCCTGGTAAGAAAGAGGAATTTGGGTTAAGGGGTGTGTGGGTTTCATATTCTTATGCAGATAGTATTGCAAATTTTCTCTACATTGAAATAATTTTCTCATTGAAGATTGCACTTAAAGGGGAAGGGGTCTGGTGAGAAAATTTTTTCTTCAAGTCAAGAATATTTCATGAAGGCAGTTTCACAGAGGAGCTTTCTCAGAGCCCATTAGCTCTGCTCTTTAATTACGCAGGTGGTTCTCTGTGCAGCAGTTCCTCCAGCACATTTAATTCCCTGCAGTCAGTAGATGACTCCTATATATAGTACTATCTTCATTTGTTTTTTTCTTTTATAAAACATTGCACATAGACCATTTTACAGACTCCAAATTTAAGGTTTTTTTTCCCCCACTCTTTTAAAAATGTTTCTTTTGAAAGAATACCTTCACTCTGTGCCCATATTAACTGAATATTTTTTGGCAAATGTTTGTTGTCAGATATTCTTTTCCTGCAAATGGACCAATCCATAAAGTGCCACCCACCATGGAAACAAATTTATAAGGAAAAACATGGCATTTCTTTCAGTGGCAGGCAGCCCTGACAGTGTAATGATACTGCAATAGTGTCTGCGCTAAGATTATAATTTGTAGCAAGGTATAGATACAACAGAGCATCACAGCAATTATATGATTGCACCTTGCAGTTTAATGCCTCGTGCAACTGTCCTTTCCTTTCTGAAATCAAACTGAATCTTCACACCATGGAGTTTGAAGTCCATTAGTGCCAGGAAAATCACCTGTTTGTGGCTGCTGAAGCCAAAGTAAATTCTGTCTTTTTTCCTTCAAATAATGCCTATATTGATGCTGGATGAGGTTTCCATATTTGCTCTCACACAAAGGCACTCTGTCACTACAGTGATAGAATCAGAGCATCATAGAGTGCTTTGGGCTGGAAGGGACCTTGAATATCCTCTGTTTCTCTGCCATGGGTAAGGACACCTTTAACTAGACCAAGTTTCTCAGGGCCCCATCCAACCTGGCCTTGAACACTTCCAGGGATCCAGCATCCACAGCTTCTCTAGCCAACATGTTGCAGTACCTCACCACTCTCACAGTGAAGAATTTCTTCATGATAGCTAAGCCTGCCCTCTTCCAATTTAAAACCATTATCCTTTGTCTGTCACTACAAACCCTTGCCAAAAAAGCCCTTCCCAGCTCTTTTGTAGAGCTCATAAATGCTCATGATGAAATGAAAAGGGAACAGCAAATCCTCACCACAGCATAGCTTTCAGGTGGAGAAAACACAGACACAGCCGACTCTACTTCTCATAAAGCTGTCACATTTTTCCACTAAAACATCATTCTGAAAATGCACCAGCACCCAGCTGAACTGTCCCCAGGCTCCCCTGTGTGCTGAGGAAGTCCCAAGTGACTTCACTGGGACTCTGGGTATCTGTGTCAACAGGTCTCCCTTCCCTTTTCCGGCACAGTACCCAGAAAAAGCGAATCTCTGTGTGCCCATCCATTCAGTGCTGGCACTGCTCAGCCGATGGTGTGTTCCACAGAGAGTAAGCAAAATTACTGCAGGGTATTATACCCCAGAGAGCTCTCATGCAACACACATTTAAGGTCCCAGGAAAGAGAACACTCTTCTTTGAAAGGCTCTTTCTATGGAATAGAGAAACAGGGCTCCTTCAAAGAGCAATTCAGAGCAGAAACCCAATTTAGGTGCCCTGATGTGGCCTTGAAAAAGCTACTCTCTTCCCATTGTTTCTAGGGAAAATCTAGGAACACACAGTTCCCAAATTAGACATCTATCAAAGGCACCAAAGTTACATCCATGCAATTAAAACAAGCATGGTTGGGTGCATTCCTGGGCACTGAGGCCAAGGCATGTTCAAGCCCATATCGATGCTAGCAAATGGTCTTAGCCTCCAAAACAAGAGGGCTGCTGACCACGAGCACTCCCTGGCATGTTGAAGTATCCATCTGGGCCCCAGAAATGTTCCAGTTGAGTGTCAGCTTGGCTGGGGCAAAACGTGCCAGACCCCAGGGCAGATGAGTGTGTTCCACTGCCCGGGAATGCTTCTGGCCGCATTTACAGTTATTAGTTTAGATATAGCCCATAAATATCATCCTTTGCTAAGAGCTCTCAAATACAGATCAAAAGGACCCTCTTGAGCAACAACACTAATTGATTTTATGGTCACAGGCCACCAATCCTTAAATGCATTCAGTGCAAATGGGAAAGTGGGAAGGGAGCTGTATGCACAGCCAAGGAATACTGTATCCTGTTTAAATAGGGACAGCAGGAATGCAGGGAGTTCTGGCATTTGCAAAGCACTTTAAGTCCTTTTGAAGGTGAAAAAGTAAATTTAAAAAAAAAAGGTTAAAGTCTTCTCCTACACTTTTCTTCCCATCCTGCCTCAGTTACACTGGAGCTTCACATCAGAGAGATGTGAAAAATGCTGGTTTTCCCACAATGTGGCAGGCTGCTCTGTGCATTTGTACCATCTTCACACCTTGGATCCAAACAGCTCTCTCTTCTCCTTTGTAACTATCAATTGCCTTTCTTATTTTTCATTTCTCTCTGTCCTGTGCTCTGGATCTTGATTCCAAAAGAGACAATGTTACTACAGGTATTCCCACCCCAACAGCACACAAGAAGTGACAACTACACACCTCCACCAGCATAGGGCATCCTTTATAGCCCATCAGCCCCATCTCTAGGCTGACCTCATATTCTAACCCTTAGCTCAGCTTCAGATGCCTTTAAAATTTTCTAGAGAAGTTCCTGAATCTTGGTGAGGACTCATTTTTCCAAAGGATACCTGCACTGAAGGATGCTCAGAGAACCTCTCCCTCTCTAATGCACCCACGCAAATTCAAGAAATTCTATGTAGTATGACTGGCAGCAGAAGTATATTGTCAAGAGGACTGATGCAATTAGCACCGTCTAAGTGAGCAGCATACAGAATTAATTTGCACATGCTCCCACAGGGAATAAGTGGCACTCTGGGAATTATGAAAATAGCATCAGGCCTTGGCACTTCCAAGCTAATTTGCTTGTGTCTGCCCCTAAACAAACACAGAGACTGTGTGCCAAGGAGCTTGTCGGCAAACAGCACAAGGTTTTGAGGAAAGCAATTAGCAGCTGCTCTCCATCCAGGCCAGGAGCTGATTGCTGCTCAGGGGCACGAGTCCACCTTCTCATTTTGGGAAAGAGGTGAAGCTTCACCATGCTAAGTGTCCTTGATTCAAGTGAGCTACAGGGTTTCTCCTGAGTGGCCAACCTTTGTCCTAGCAGATAAATTGCCATGAGCATGTCTACATGCTGATGACCTATAAAATATTTAACAGGATCACACTATGGAGTTGAGCTGGAGCACATCCTCCAGGAGCCAGCAGCCACAGCAATAAGCCCTTCCCCAGTGTCTGCTCTCCTGGCACAGATGGAACATGTCACTCCTGATGCAGCTCTTTGGCACAGTTTTAGGTGTTTGCTGAGGTGTGTACCTCAGAGGCCAGAGAGAACAGGGTGCTGCAAGGCTAAAAATGTTTCCTGCTTGGCCTTGTGTCCCAGATGAAGAGCAAAGATCAAAGGTACTGTGGGGAGACAAAGCCCCCCCCACCTGCCAAAGTAAGGATCCCAAGAGTGCAGAAAGAAGAGATGGCAAATCTTTTTTTGTCAGATATTCTTCCCCTGCAAATGAGCCAGCACACAGGTGGAGATGGGAATGAGTAGTCAGTGGATGGAACAGAAAGCACTCCAGGTAGATTGTCTCACCTGCCAACCATCTCACAGCCAGAGAACTTCCAAGCATAAAATAAAATACATCATTCTTTCTCCTCTTCTCACTTATTAAGTTTTAGAAAATAAAGTTTTTACATTCTTGGATTCTGCACCATTGGACATGGATCAATTCCAATATCCACCTGTGTAATGAACAATGAGATTTCTGTGGTGTGTAAGAAGACCCAAGCTAAAACATCTGTGCTTTACACTCCTTTAAAAACTTATAAAGATCAGTACCCCACATACAAATGCTGGTTGTAGAAACAGGAGAAGCATTTCACTAACACAAGCAGATCTCTCTTATGTTTTTTCCTGTGCTATTAAACAAGTAATATGGAATAAAAATTCTGCCAGCAGCAAATTTCACAACAGGGAGCTGGTAGCAGTAGTAGCAAAAAATGCAAAATCTCTTACAGCAATGACTGATTTTAGGAGGGACTCAAACCTATCAACACAGGAGAGGTGGGGGTTTTTAACTTGTTTTTTTTAAATAACAATTCTGTGTTAGTCCTGTAATTGAAACGACTGGGATGATTAAAAATAAACTCGGCGTGAAGCTCCGGTAGGTTGGTTCTCACTGAATAGGAACAGTACAGTATTTCTGCTAGAAAACCCCATCAATCTCACTTGCACTTGGCATTCACCAAAGGCACATTCCCCAGATGAGCCCAACAGAGCAGTGAAGCTACAGATCTGCTGAAGCCATCAGTTCCCACTGCTGGCTGGAGGGATGAGACAGTCTGTCCATTATCCTCCCGTGTGCCGCAACACGGAGACAAGAGCATGGAGTCTCCTCGTCTGAGCACTGCCAGAAATCTGGGATGCCAAGTCACAGTTTATAATTGATTTTTTAAAAAAGCAAATCCTGGGCAGACCACAAATGTTACTTTATTTGTTAAATTTCTGTAAAAGCAATTACTTGTCCAGAATAATAACGAGAAATCCAAGTAAGGCATTCTGTTCCCACACAGTAGTTCCAAAAGTGAATTAATTAGGAGCAACTTGTTTCAAAGCTCATGGCTTTTCAGCTGATCAATAAATATACACTAGCTGTTCTCAAATAACTTCCAAGAGAGAAATACAGCTCAAGGATGAGTTTAAGAGGGACTCTGACTGCCGTTACTCTTCTGGTGTAATTATACAACTGCAAATTGAACAGTATCTTCTTCTATGTTGGTATTTTTGGGGGCTACTGTAACTGTGGCTTTGGGACTGTGACCAGCAGCAGTATAAATATATCATAAGAGGAAAGCAAAGAAATTTCTGTATAAGTAGAAGACATGGCTCTGGCTAAGAGTTTGGTTTTGTTTTATAAAGAACTGTAATATCACCTTTGCAAAATGGAGAGGGATTAAGAAAAGTGACTTCTTTAGTTTCCTCTTAGAAGAAACCGGGTTAAAATAATATCCTGGCTGAAGGATGCTAGTTTATGGATGCACCTCAGCAAACTCCGAAGTTCGCCTGGTTGCTGTCCACATCCTGCTGAATTTGGCCTTTCCTGAGCAGGGCATGGAACTGGCCACACAGGGGCAGAAGGTAGTGGCAGGCATGTGCCAGCCCCAAGACCAGCCAGAGAAAGCAATGGGACACTTCTGAGGTAGTACAGCTCTTCAGAAGAGATCCTTTAAGAGCAAGACATCTATCTGATAATCTTCAGGGGGTTAAACCCTGGGGAAACCAATGGAAACAGCTCGAGGATGACTGATCATGTGGGAAAGAGGACTTGTCCAAGATTGGGTGCCACCACAAGCTGCTGGCTCTCAGAGCTCTGCATCTACCTTCCAGGGTGTTACAGAGTCCAGAAGGAAAAAGACATTACTCAAAATGAGTGAAGGATGGCAGAAGCAAGACCAGTGCTCTCTTCTTTACCTCCAGAGGGTTTAAACAGACCATTGATATCTATAAAGGTCTTAACAGATTTAAAGACCTTTAGAAGACTATCTAGGTATTTTAGCTTTCAGACACACCTAAAAATAGCTAGGTTGAAAGCATTGGGTTCACTTCTGATTTAAATTTTGAAAGATAACTTCAGTCCTTTAACTTGTTCATTTTATCCAAACAGCTTTATCCACCTGCCAGTTCCAAACACACCACCAGGCCCAAACTTTCTAAGGAGGCTTGCATAAGATCTGGATGCTTCCTTCCCATGGGCACTTCAACGATCTTTCTTCAGAAGCCTAAAAGCAGCCGAAAGAAAAGAAACTTAACCAGAAGTGGTTTTGAGGGCATCTGCCCCCTCCACACTCTGTTAAACAAAGGATGTGACAAATGGAAAATAAGGGCTTGTGAGCAATAAATAAAAGCAGGCAAAACCTGGGCTATGTTACTCAAGCCAGGTGCACACAGTTCAAATGCCGATTTCCCCTTTCTTTCTCTGACAGAGATTTCCCTGCTCAAAAATGTCAACCACTCATTTTTAAGGGGGTCTAAGAAGACATTTCAGACAAGACAAACCGGAGCACAGAAAAGAAAGGAGTCGAGGGAGAAAGCACATGGGTATCAATCAGCATCTATAGCATTGCCACCTCTGAGTACTGAGATCTTCAATCCCCACTAAAATCTTATCTGTACCAAGAAAAAACCCATTTATCAAGCCCTCTTCATTAGTACAGGGCTACCATACTGTGCAATACACCTGTGCTGTATTATTCACGTACCTGGAATCAAACTGTGTTATTGTTGTGCCAGTCTGCCAGCAGCACAACCCAAGCCTCCCCACAGACATGCCAGGATGAGTTAATGCTGTACAACTTTCAGCTGCACAGTCACAAAAGGTACATCCCAGCATGAGAGAATCTCTGTTTTCAGAGGACCTGCAAAGTGAGCCCAGTGGTACCTTTCCCCATTGTCCCTCTCCAGGGAGCTGAGAACACTGACTCTCCAAAGGGGAACATGGTTTGCATTGATTTTTTAAAACATATTAAGTAATTGATATTTTGAACCAAAACCAGAACTTCACTTCGCAAAAAACCCCAAGTTCAAAATAAAGTATTTTAATAGCTTCAAAGATTTTTTTTTTTCAATCCTTGATCTCCATGATCAAAAACTCATCTAAATTGGTTTTTCTCAGAAGTTTTGATCTTGATGAATTAGCATTTTACCTATAACAGGCATTTAATTAAGAAGTCCCAAATCAATTCTAAGAGGTTTCTTTTCCTACAAAACACAATGTCTGCTAGCCCATGCACCAAGGGGTATATGGAGTGGGATGTGGGTGATTTTACCTGCTGTCAGTTAGAAACGAGAGATTTGGAATTGATGTTTAAATATGAAATAAAATAAAATGTTGCAGGCAGAAGTACAGTGTATTTGCTCAAGGGCTTCTAATAAGTCCTGAAGGACAGCATTCAGCAGTGTGCTCATTGTGCATCCTCCTCTCCAGCCTGAGAAGGAAAGGGGTATCAGGAAACTCCTTGTGGCCTCAGGGAAGGAGATTTGCTGTATTGTATCAAATGCCTCAGCAGCAGTTCAGCAAGTTTTCTGTAGTAAAACTGATTCCCACAAGGTATTTTTGCAGGGTCACTTCACATTTTAAAGCACATCCAACAGGTTTGGGGTTTTAATTTTTTTTTTTATTTGCACATCCTTAAATTTTTCCAAGGATCTCTGAAACCTGTTTTTCAAATTTAGACCAAATACCAATTCATTTCTTTCCTCTTGGACTTTTTTTCCCTCCCTAAGTGATGCTTTTGAAGAGGATATGTTGGGAATTGCTGCATCAGGTGGGGCTGCATAGATGAGAAATGGAATTTCACAGTCAATTCCGCATCCTCAGTCTGCATTGCATCATTTGGCACGGGGATCCACTAGGATTCTCTTCTGCACATCCACTTTGGGGGTTTCACATTTGTACAGTGCATTCACATTTGTACATCTTCACTTTAGTGAAGATGTTCTCATTGCACCAAAGAGCCACACAGACATTGAGAACCAGCCAGACTCTACTTCTTTAATGTTTTTTTAACCCTGCCCTATAGAAGAACTGAATCACAGAATCATTAAGATTGGAAAAGAACTCCAAGATCATTGAGTCCAACATTTTAACCACCATGTGCATTAAACCATATCACAAAATCCACTCATTTCTTGAACATTTCCAGAGAAGGTGACTCCATCACTTCCCTGGGAATTCTGTTCCAATGCTTAAACAGTTTTTCAGTGAAGAATGTTCTCCGAATATCCAAACTATTTTCTTAAGTAATCCTCCCCCTTTCTGCATTGGCAGGAAGGTAGATTATAACATGTATAGATCACACTTCAAAAAGTAATTATTGTAGCTCTTTAGCAGTTATTTCCCTGACTTTATAAGAGAGTGTGTTGGGCACAAAGCAAAATAAAAGCAGAGACAGAGCTTGGCTGGGACATCCATGTGTCTCTGTACAGAAAGAGAGAACAGCCAGGAGGGCTCACAAACACCCAGTAAAAGACAGGGCAACCAGCTTTGGTTTTATCAGAGAGGACTAGAGAAAATCAACCCTTCAGGGTCATTCCCAGTTGCCCATAAGATCCAGAAGCAATGGAAAAGGTGTGTGTGCATGCTACAGAGGAGTTAAACACCTGTGCAACTGCTGAGCAATCAGAGCTGTTATTTCGCCTGGATCACAGCTTCTGTCCCTCAAGGAAGATGGAAAAATGACATTTCAGCTTTACTTCCTGGGGAAGTTGCCTATTCAGCAGGGTTTGACTTGCAGTTATACGTTATCCTTGCAGAGGGAGAACTGGAAGAGGAGCAAATGTTATCATAGGAACTGCAATCCTAAGGAAGTTCCCAGCTGCCTTTTGCAGGTGAGATTCCTCTCCTCTTAAAGAGAGACTTGAGCCTTAAGTGAATGTGGTGAGGGCATGTGCAAGTTTATCTGACCTGGCTTGCCAAGGTGAGAGTGGATATTTTAGGTGCTGGCCTGAAGAAGAAATTGTTTCTAGGTGAGGATCATGGGAGAAGGAGTTTTTGCTTGCAGAACTGTGTCAGGGCACATGCTGGGCTGGGACTTTCTGTGTGAAGGAAGGAACAGTGAAGTCTGCTGCAAGAAAATGGCTAGACACATTAAAGCTTTTCATTAGCACTTTCTGATTATAAATATTGTGTATAATTGAAAATAAATTGAAAATATAATAAAATAAAAATTATGCAGAACACAAATGAGAGGGGAAAGCAGAATATGGAAAAACAGAGCTGAGGAAGTTAATCCATTTCTTAAAAGAACCTTTTAATAACTCTAAAACACACTGCACAAGTCCCAGTGTGGACCAGTTGGCCCCTTGCCACCTTCTCCTCCAGGGCATTGGAAATGGGATCCATCAGCTCAGCAAATACCGTGGTGAACAAAGGCCCCACTGCCAAGATCTGCTGGCACCAGCACCATTCCCACGCATCGCCCCACATCCCCTCCAGAGAGCAGGGCTGCCTTTGACACGTTCAGCCCGAGTGTCCCTGCCTGGCACCAGCACCCGAAGCTTTGTCCTCCTCCCCTCCCAGTTTCCCCCTGGGTCGTTGGGAGGCCTGGGCTGCCTGAGCCATCCAGGGGGTTCCCCTGCACACTGAGCCGACCTCATTGTGCTCTGCCCCAGTGAGCACAACTAATAACCACAGTTTGCCTCCTTTAATTGAAGCTCTGAATAACTGGGAGCAAGTACCCACCCCTCCAACAAAGGCAGAGCTCCCCTCGCCACAGAGCACAGCTGCCACTCACGCTGCTCTGCTCTAGGATGCCACAAAAGCTGAGCTATTTTGCATGGAAAGCAGCTATGACAAAACCCAGCTATGAGCAAATGGGGGCCAGCGTGAATTCCAGGAAAGTCCCCATGGCAGAGAGCATGTCCAGCCTTCCATGCCCCACGCTTGCTGAGCACCAGAAGCTTGGTGAAACTATTTTGCCCTGCAACAGGTTTTTCTAAGAGGCTGCAGAAGCCCAGAGGAATGACATACATGCTGGCGATGAAAATTACCATGGAGGGTGTTTTTCAGCTCAGAATACAAAACAGATTGGCTTTTCTGCAGGCACTGGTAAGAAAAATACTAATTAGTACAAAGTATGGTGATAAGCCAACTCTTGCTTAGTTGCTCATTCATTAAAGTGAAATTAATCTGGATTTAGATCAATGTAAATGAGTGAGGAATGTAGCTGGATGTTTTGTTTTGTGTACACCCATTTGCTGCTGTTGCTGATCACAAAGAAACAAAGCTAAAAGCACAGCACAGGACACCTCAAAGTCAGCTCTATCTCTAATGTCCAAGGCCTGCTATCAAACAAATATGTCCTGTTACAGTGGCAAGCCCCCAAAACTCAGTCTGAGTATGTGAAGCCATTCAGGTGAACAGAGATAATTCTAGATAAATCACACAGAAGCAAAAGCAGAAAACAGGAAAGGCAGCTGCCTCTACTTTCCCATATGGAGAGGTCAAGGACAGCCTTGGCTTGGTAAGCAGTGAGAAACCTTCATATATAATACAAGAAATCTGGAGAGGAACTCTTTACAGGAGCAGGTAGTGACAGGTCAAGGGGAAATGGCTTCAAACTGAAAAGAATAGATTTAGATTAGATATGAGGATTAGGAAGAAATTCTTTATTATAAACGTGATGAGGCATTATTACAGGTTGTCCAGAAAACCTGTGGCTGCCCCATCCCTGGAAGTGTTCAAGGCCAGGTGGGATGGGGCTTCGAGCAACCTGATCGAGTCGAAGGTGTCTCTAGCCCTCACAGGAGAAAACTAGATAATCTTATAATTTCCCCTCCAACCCAAAAAATTCAGTGATTCTCTGACTCTGTGATCACATTCTTGTCTTTGGCTATGAGGTGAGACCTTCTTTGTTTCACTGAGCTCCTCATCCCAGCAACATCTCAGATGAGATTTCACAGGTCACTGTACCAAACCCCAACTGTACCAAACTGTACCCCAACCAAACTGTACCAAATTCACATAGGAAAGAAAACACCATGAAGAATATGATTTGCCTAAGAACTACTTACAAACCTGATAGCTGTGCCAGTACACAAAAAATGGCAACAGCATTTATGACTAACTGAGGAAACTGCCACCCACCTCAAAACAGTGTAGTATGGACCAAGCTTCCACATTCAAATATCCTGTCTGCTTTACAATGCCCGGCATTTCCATATTTCTATACCAACCAAACTCATTCTTTGGCCAGGAGGGCAGGAAGGCAGAGCCAAGCTATTGTCCCTACTCCCATCCGCCCAAAATTTGGATGCCACATTCCCACTGCCCATTAGGGAAAGGCTTCTGGCCTGGGACTCTGCTATTCCCTGAACCATGTCAGGTCATTGTTTAGAAAGAGCTCATTAGCACAGGGTGAACCCATCCCCCCAAGTGCCCCATGGGCTGTGGTGGGACAGTGCCAGTGCCCAGGACTTTAACTGGCAGTGGTGTGTTTTCCAAGGGCCTGTGCTGACACAGGATATCCCTCTGGGTGGCATTTCTCCTGGCTGCACTGTGTGAAGAGTCAGGCCCTCCATCACTGCTGCTCAGCACAAGCACCCATGGAGACAGCTGGGATATTCAAAGGGGCTCCCTCCATCCCGGAGCTCATGTAGAGATATCCAGAAGCAGCAGATATTTGGCTGAGTTACTCAAGTATTGATTACAGAGTTGCTGGAGCATGTCCAGAGAAGGGCAACAAAGCTGGGGAAGGGTCTGGAGCACAAGTCTGATAAAATCAGCTGAATGAGCTGGGGTTGTTCAGCCTGGAGAAAAGGAGGTTCAGGGAGATCTTATCACTTTCTACAACTCCCTGAAAGAGGGTTGTAGCCAGGTGCAGGTGGGTCTCTTCCCCCAAGTAACAAGCAAAGAGGAAAAGGGTAAATGGCCTCAAGATGCACCAGGGATCGGATATTAGGGACAATTTCTTCACTGAATTGATGGTAAAGCATTGGAACAGGCTGCTGAGAGAAAAGGTGGAATCATCGTCCCTGGAAGCATACAAAAAATGTGTAGATGTGGCACTGAGGGACAAGGTTTGATGGTGGCCGAGGCAGTGATAGGGTAAGAGTTGAACTCAATGATCTCAGAGGTCTTTTCTCACGTTAATAATTCTGTGATTCCATAATAACAGTGGAGCACAAAGGAGACGAGTTAATGCTGAGAATGTACCAGTGGTCACTTGTAACACTGGTAGTTTCAGCTTCACAGGATTTTGCATTAAGCTCATAGTGGTGGCTGTTGTGGCCAGAATGCCTTCCAGATGGCAATGACTCCATCTTACAAAGGCCCACGTGGGTGCATTTCTTTGGGCAGGACATGCTTTTATACAGTGCTGCAGAAAGAGGGAATTTTCATATGAGCTAAGAAGTAAGACGAGTCTTTTGATACTTAGGCTTGATCCACCTTGGATCTGTTTTTTCCTATCCATTCACTAGCCATCACATCATTAGCTTCTCAAAGAACTGACTGTAATGATCCAAGGCCAGCTTCTCTTGAATTGTTCCCCCACTGCCTCTCTGGGAAGCAGATGGGTTGGGGAGAGTGATACGGACCCGGTGCTCCTGCTGGGAAATTGAAAACTTGCTCCCTGCAGTGATCACCACCATCAGTGTCTGACCCCTTCCCCTGGAAAGTGCTGGATATGTGGTGTTGTTTTCTGTGGCCATAAGTGACTCAGGATTAGTTACTGAGAAACAGCTTGGCAGCCTTCCAGGCCACCACACAAGAAAATCACTCTATTGCCTTATGTCCAAACAAAGTCTACAGTTTGTCTCTAATCACCTCCATTAGAGCACAGTTTGCCTTCTAATCAAAGGCCACATTTTCCATTTTATTTTTCTTCCTATCTTCCACCCATGTCAGGACCAAGATATGGCAAACATTCTTATGTATGTAGACACTTAGAGATTAAATATCCCTCCTCCAAGGCCTGAAAGCCCAGAGTCTAATAGAGAGGTTCTGGTGGATTTCCTGCTGGAAGAAAGCACAAGGAAAATATATTGGTGATCTCTCAACAAAGCTTTTTTTCCATCTCTCTGCCAGACTCACAAATTTTACAGCTACAGAAAACCATGAGCAGCATCAAGGCCTCTTGCACACAACGTCAGACATCTCATATTCCACAGCAATATCTGTTCTTTTGGAAAAGAATCTTTCTTTTCTAAGAAGAAAATGTTGTTAAAGCCAGCAATTTGAAGCCGAGATGAACAAGACCTCATCTCTTAAAAAGACATCAGCCTGCATTTTAAAGAAGTCAGAGCACACCCTACCAGCTCCGTAGATGATCTTTTTTCAGGCATTAACTATGCTCAGCTAGAGAAAAATGAATCTTACATGCCCCTTAAGAAGCAGCTTCTAGTTTCCACTTTTGCCTTGCCGAAGGGATTCAGACAAGCAGTGCTACAAATTTTAACACTGATGATGTGCTCTCTATTTCCATGTTTCCATGCTCCTCCAAAGGCAAGATGAGTACTCATGGTTGTATCTCCTCATATATTCTTCCGCAGGTGGTTTGGGAGCTTTGATCATTATCACTGCAAGAATTTAATATGGTATGAATTTTCTTAGTCCAAGGTTATGTACAAGTCCAAATAAAAAAGTAATTTAAAGATAAGCTTCAATGTCATGGTTCTTCTGACATCTTGCACAAATACCGGCCAAGCCCAAGTTTCCATCACACAGTATCTGCCCAGACAAAAGTAAAGCTGCACATGTACATCCATTGGATGCACATGTACAATCTATTAGATTATTGCATTAATTTCTTTATACATGTAGATAGGACATCAGCCTGTGGGAGCAAGCCCAGAGGAAGCCATCAAGCTGTTTAGAGGGATGGAACATCTGTCCTATGCAGAAAGGTAGAGAGAATTTGGATTATTCAGGAGGTAAAGAGAAAGCTTTGGGGTGACCTGATTGCAGCCTTTCAACACCTGAGAGATAGAGAAAGGCTTTTTACAAGAACCTGCAGTGACGGAACAAGGGGGAATGGCTTCAAACTGAAAGACAGTAGGTTTAGGTTAGATATTAGAATTTTTCTAATTTTTTTTTTTATTCTAAAGGTGGTGAAGCCCTGGGACAGGCTGACCAGAGAAGTTTTGGATGCCCCATCCCTGTCAGAGTTTAAGGATGGGCCAGATGGAGATCTAAGCAACCTGATCCAGAGAAATGTACCCTTGTTGGATATCCTAGTTGGAAACAGATGAACTTTAATGTCCCTTCCAACCCATTCTATAATTCTATAATAAACTTCTAAATGTAATTGCTTTTGAGTTAATGTTGCCATGGTATACCTTTCTAGAACTGCTCCCTGAGCTGGCCCGTTTTAACAAAGATAGGATCCACCTTCTACAGCTGGAATTCATCATTTTATGCTCCACCTTCACTAAAAAGAGCTGCCATAGCAGAATGAGTGAATCCAGCAGGGAAGGTCAAATGTTGCTTGGCAGACTCACAGGGGAGTAGGCACTGTGTCGTTTTCCTTGGTGAAAGCCAACATTAAGCATTTCTTCATGCTATCACCCTAGCACAGCTTCTCCTCACCTACGAACCCAGAAGCATAGGGAAAATCAAACTTAGCATCCAGCCTGGAATTCCAGAAAGTGAGATGTAAATCTCAGCCTAAGAGTAGGAAAACACACAGGCAATGTTTTCTCTATAGTGGCTTCAGCTGCTCTTTTATGGGTCTCACCAACACTAGGGAAAATCATCACCGTGTCAAAAAAAACCCACCCAAACCAAACCAACCAAAAACCCAACAAAACTACAGAAAATACTATATAATTATAGATTTATTGCAGATTTATGTTACACTCTCCCCTTTCCCATTCAAAATTATATAATTAAACATCTACTGATTTAATGAAAACTCAGTCTGTACTATTCTGAAATTTGGACACTCACCTTCCCCCATGGGAGCATAGATCCACCCAGAATGAATAGCATGTTTATCCACCCCTGTGGTTTCCATTCCCTAGATTTTATTTGTGTTAACTGAGAGAAAATCACTCCATTTACTTCCAGTTGTATATATGGATGTGTGTGGATATACATACTTAAAAAAAAAAAAAAAAAAGTG
>WAAG01072715.1:0-22827 GCA_013390105.1 Tichodroma muraria
CCCCCCTTCCCATTCCCTCCCGGCACCCTGCTCTCCTCCGTTCGCTCTTGCATTCTGGTATTTGGTGTGTTCCTCAGCTGCAGGAAATTCCTGATGCTCTCCATCATGCAGCCTGGGCTCGCATCCCCCGCCCTGCCCGGCTCCCCTCCAAAGGACAGCCATGTGCCGGACAGCCAGCGCCGCCGCCATCGCTCCCCTCCCAAAAACGGGATTTACTTCTCCCTCTTTGCCTTTTCTTTCTCCTTTGCTTTTTCCCCCCTTCAATTATTTTCAACTCTAACCCTGCAAAACACCCCTTCTCCATCTGCGCCAAGGGCTGAAGCCGCCCAGCTCCGGCCATTCCCCTGCCTGGCTTTTCCCTCTTCGTCTTCCTCTCTTCGCGAGACCGCTCCTGATCTTATTTTAATTCGTCTCAGACGGTGTTGGAGTGTTATTTTAAGAGAGAGGATATGCACAGACATTGTGTTTTCTGCTTTTTCCTGGCCCCAAGCCAGGCTCTCTGGGCTGTCAGCTACCCACTGTGTTGCAGTCACGTGTGGGAAGAGGCAGCCAGAGCCAGCCTCACAACTCCTGGTAGCAACATGGAAATCAAGTGTGCACTTTCTTCCCTCTGTATGTGTCTGTATTATTAATAGCGTCTCTCTCCGTGAGTTATCCATAATGTATCTTAATACCTGTCCGTCGGTAAATGATGTATTACGGAGCGTTCGTGCCCATGGCTCCGCGCGCCACCGAGGGGGGACAGGCGTCGTGGCAGTGCCACCATCACCCCTGAGGTGTGGCACGGGGATGGGCGACAGGACAGAGGGAGGGGGATGGAATCCAGTAGCCATGAGCTGCTCCGGTGTGTCCCAGCCTGCTGGCACCTTGGTGAAACGGGCACATGGGGAGCAGCGGGGTGCTGCGGGGAGGATGGGGCCAGCTGGCACCGGGGAAGCACTGAGCGATCCCTGTCACTGGCCAGGAGGTGCCGGGGGACACCGGTGTCCCACGCTGCGGATGCTGACGCTGGCTGCTACAAGCTCACAAAGGAATGGGACATCTCACACATGAGGGACAGCAGGAGGCCAGCGGGTGGCAGGGAAGGTGCAGGGTAGATTGGCATTGCATGGCATGGGTTGGATGGATATGGCACGGGTGGGATGGATGAACAGAGCTCAGAGCTTGACTTTGCAAGACACAGATGTGTCCCGTGAGGCTCCACTTCAGCAGGAGCTGCCCAGAAGAGTCCAGGGGGCTCCCAGGCCCAGGAGGCTGAGCAAGGCTCCCCCCAGGGCACACACACACCCAGGACTGGGGCAGCACCCAGGCCCCTCCATGCAATGACAGCTGGTGCTGCCCCTCTCCAAGCCCTGGGGTCCCCTGTTCCCTCTGCATCCTGGGGATGGAGACACCAGGGCAGGTAAACAACCCAGGACTGGGGTCTTCCCAGTGCTAACCAGTAATACAGAGACCACATATTGATCCATACTGTGCCTACACGCCCGTTGCACCTACAGAGCACATGTGCATGCAAGAGCATGTGGGCACGTACATCGCACCCACCCCTGTGCACCACCTTGACACACAGATGTGCGCAGGTGTTGTTTGAACTCGGCAGTACGCGGGGCTGCCAGCAACGTCCTCTGCCAGCAACGTCCCTGCCCGCAGTGTCCTGTTCCTGCAGGACCCCCTGCACGTCCCTGCTGGGACACCATGCCCATCCCCACACACCGTGCCCACGGATGCTGCAGCATGCACGGACAGAGGAGCACCCCAAGCCCAGAGGGTGCCCAGGCGGGGCAGCCCTGCACCCCAACACACAGTGGGAGCAGTGTGGGTGCCAGCACCCAGCTGGGGTCATGGGGAGCAGGAATCCAGGAAGGCGAATTGGAGCTCAAAGCTTCACATTTCTGGATTCTGGTTCCCGTTTCTGCTCCCGGCTGTTTCCATGGAAACTGGCGTCGGACCTGGGAAAATAAGGTTAGGGTTTGCAGCGGAGGCCCACTGCCAGCCTGCCTGCCTCTGCGCCCCTCCGGCCCTGCCGCCTCACCGGGGCAGATGCCCGGGTACCCCCCACGCCTGCACCCACCTGATGCTCAGGTCTGGGGCCGGCACTGGCACCCCCTGGCATCTTCTGGCACCCTCTGTCCTCCCTGGTGACCCCTGGGAGCCCAGCACATGCTGGGTAACTTGGGAACTGGGACCACCATGCTGCTCCCTGGCACGCTGGTGAGGGTGGCAAGTTGGCGGTGGCACCCACTGGACCCACAGCCCTTCCCTGCCACCCCACTCTCTCCCCTGGTGCTCCAAACGTGGCACAGCTCAGCCTCCATGGAAACTTCCCTACAAAGCTCATGTGGCCATGACACCCCACCAGCCCCACTGGGACGGGGGACGCTGAGACTGTCCCCACTACTGACACTCCATCTGTGGGTTTTACAAGGACCCAGCCTCAACAGCAACATCATCCTCCCCTTCCCCAGCTCAGGATCCCCAATTGCTCCAGGGAAGGTGGGGAGTTGGAGGGGGGAAGAGAACCAGGACACGACACCTCGGGGGAGCCGTGAAGACTAATGAATGGAGGCTTTTAAAAAGCACTTTGACTGAGAAGTGCTATAGTAGGAACTAATTATCCCTCCCGCCTGCGCGCACCCTCGCACGCCGGCGCAGCCGCGTCCTGCTCCCTCCCGAAGCCACAGCTGCAAAATCGCAGCCAACCCCGGCACCGAGCACCACGGCAGCCACGCCAACCGGCCTTGCCCTGGCCGGGGAGGATTCCCTCTGAGACTCCGCTACCCCTCCTGTGCCCCCCATATGCCTGTGCCCCCTACTTTGCTGCCATGGTCCCCCTGGCAAAACTGGCAGCAGCATGCTGGGGGCACAGCGTGGTGCTCACCCCCCTCCTTGCACTGGGGTTTTGGGGAATGTTTCCTTTTTAATTGAAATCCGCCATTTTACAGTGATGGCAGGTAGGCTGGGTAGCCAGTCCCTGTGGATGCTCAGGGATGGACGGCACCTGGCACGGCGGGGTGGGCGGCGGAGCCGGCACAGACCCCCGTCCCCTCTCAGCCGTGACCCTGCAGCCCAACCAGTGGAACCAGCCCTTCTCCCTGCTGCCCTGCTCTCGGCAGCACCCATGGGCAGCGGGGAGACACAGGGAGACGCTACAAATGCTCACCCCGCTCAACCGAGCAGATCCCCACGCTGCCAGCCTACAGCACCCACAGTTTTGGGGCGGTGCCGGCGGTGCTCCCTGCCCGTCCGCTCCCCTGGAGGGACAATCCCATCCTGCCGTCCCAGCCCTGCATGCTGCCCCATTTCGCATTCCAGTGTGGGCCAGCCCCTCTGCCCTCTCACTCCCACCCCCACCCCGGGCTGCGTTTCAGCTGTTGTTGAATTCTGTCCAGGCTGGATTCATCACAAGAGCCCTCAAGCGGCTGCAAACAAACAGAAAAAACAGGGAGCAGGAGCGCGCGGAGCGATCGATCGGCGCTGGGGGGGCCTGAGGCCCTTTGGCAACGCCAGACCAGCCTCAAATTCCTCACTTCCAAGAGAAAAGGAGCTGGGGATGAGCGGCAGGAAGAGGGGGATGGAAAGCACAACAGCCACCAGCCACTGGACCACGGCGGCGAAGCCCCCGGGCACGGTGCTGCGGTGATGGGCACAGAGTGGTGGTGGCTCTCCCTTCCTCGCAGAAACGGGCTCGTACTGCTCTGAAACTTCCCTCTTGTGGTTACTGCAGTTAAAAAAGCAAACAGGAGACTTGGGTGCATTAAAAAAGAAATAGGAAATAGCACAAAGGGTGGGAGCACCTGCAGGGATGGGGTTTGCCCAGCAGCAGTGGCACTGGGGTGGGTGTTGGGTCAGGGTGCTCGTCCCTGGGGCAGGGAGAAGGAGAGACCCCTCACCCTGGCACTGCAGAGGGGACCGGGCGTTGGGAACATGTGGCATGTGATGGGCAGCTGTGGCCCCAGATGCCAGGTATGGATGGTTATGGCAGGGGAAGCAAACACCGACACTGCTCCGGTGGGAGTTGCCACCACTGGAGCTGTGGGGTCAGGTTGCTGCGCCTGGGTTTTTAAGAGGGGCTGGATAATTTTTACCACCACTAACGATCCCATCTGTGCCTGACACGCTCCAGCTCCGAGCCCAGCATTCCGGCAGGGCTCCCACACCTCCCTGCCAAGCCGCTGCAACTCGCCTCCCCCTGCCTTGACTGCTGAAGGCACAGGGCACGGATATGGCCCATGCATGGTGCTGCTGGCACCGGGGGCAGCCATGCTCCTGGCGACTCCTGGTGCCACCGCTGTACCCATCCACAGTGCTCTGGGGGACTGGGGGTGACAACCATGGGGTGGCCAATGCGGAGAGGTGGCAGTGATGGGGATGCTGCACAGCCTGGGGACACAGAGGAGCCTCTCCAGCTTCAAGGAGAATTTAGCAGGACTTTTTTTGGCAGTGGTCCCTTGCAAGGTGACACTTGCTGTCCTCCCTGTGGAGGGATGAGGACCCTGGGATGTGCTGGCACCATTCGCCCTCTTCCCAGCTCCAAACAAAGACCTGCTGGAAGATGCTGCTTTTTGGGAAAGGGGTTTGCAGCATCTTGCCTGCAGAACTCCCTGCCAAATCCCATCCAGTCAGGAGCTGAGGGGCACAGCACCAGTGCCTGCAGCACAAGCCTCCTCTCCCTGCAATGTCAACCTGCTGCTCCACATCCAAGGCTGCCCTTGGAAAAGCTGTCGGCTGCGCCGGCTGGTTTGCCAAGCCCAGGACAAGCTCTTTAGCTCGACTCTGCCAGAACAGATGCCTGGGCGACTGTAATTCTTCCTAGCATGGATGGAGGGGGGATGTGTGGAAAAAAAAGCCAACCTCATTTAAGCATTGCAGTGGCTGCTCCTCCCTTGCCCAGCATCCACAGCGTCGTAGCCCCACAGTGGGTCCCCCAAAACCTGAGAGGTGAAGCAGGGAGAGGCTGGATGATGCCAGCAGGGAAGGCAATGCCCGGAGGGAGGATGGCGTGGCACAGCACATGCTGGAGCCGAGCATGGCTCTGCTGCCAGCTGGGGAGGAGAGAGCGACCCGCTGCAAGGACAAGTGGGAAGCGCGAGCTCGGCGTGCCACTGGTGTCCTTGCAAACGCTCGCCTGCTCTGTCTCGATGCTCCCCACAAAGCAACAAGCCTGTTCTCATGGCAATGCTCTCCTCTCCAGAGAGCACAGGGGAGGGAGCATGGTGACATGCTCTGGAGGGGCCATGCTCCTTCTCCCCCAACACAGCAGGGCTGTGGGGCAGGAGCTCCAGCCCGGCCATTGCACTGCTGGAAGAGGCCGGCAGCATTTCCACATGGATATTTTCTTCCACTGGCTGCAGTTTGGGGCTGCCAAAAGCCAAAACAAGAATGGAAACATCCCTTTTTGTTGGCAAAAATTCAAGGCAGGGTTGGGGTTTTTTTCTTTGGTTTCGGCTCTTTCCTTTTTTTTTTTTTTTTGTTCTTGTCTTTGGTTACGAACGGAAATTCCCTGCCATGAAATCATGACGAAACCCCAAACCAAAACACAGCTTGGACTGAAACCTTCACCCAATTCCTTGTGGATCCCATGTGGGGCTGGTCTCAGGGCTGGGGATCACCCCCACACAGTCCCAGGACACAAGCCCAGACCCCATCGCCAGCCCCAGCCCTGTGTGAGGTGAGGGGATGTCGTGTTTTGGGGATCCTTCCAGGGACCCGATGTGATTCCAGGCTTGGAATGTACCGCTTCTCAGCCCTGCTGTACACCACTGTGCCTTGGTGATGGCACCTGGGAGCCTGCACCAGGCCTGCCAAAGCACAGATTTGTCCAAAAGGAAACTGGACCCTATGGATAGGATCAAGCAGGGACCAGGATTGGGGTGCCAGTGGCTCCAAGCATGTCATTAGAACAGCGTTTGCTCCCAGGAAGGTGCTTTGCAAGAGCAGTTGTTGGGAATGGCCTCATGCAGCCCATCCCAGGGAGTCCGGATGTGGCCAAGCCCTGGGGCTCACCCCTGCAGCCTGCCCAGCATTCTCTCCTCCCATCCCCTCTTTCCACCAGATGTTGGGGCTGGAGGATGAAACAGCTCTTCCCACCCCAGTCCCCACCATCTCTCTCCAGCTCCTGTTCCGGAGCCTGGATCCAGCCACGCAGGCTGAATAAGGCTGAGCCTTCGTCCGGCTCCCCCCCGCCGCGCTTCCCTTATCTGGTCCAGCTGCCTTGCCAAGAGCAGGCAGACGATGGCGGCAGCCCCGGGCTGGTGGGACCCTTCTCCTCCTCCTGCCCCGAGGGCCCTGCGGCCACTGTCACCCCCTGCTAAGCACTGCCAGCACCTCTCCTCCATCCCTGCCTGCTCCCCAAAACCAGGAGACCCCCCTTCATTGCTCAGTGCCGCACCCCAAATCACCCCCTGGGCACAGCATCACAGCACGACCCCCTCTGCTGGTCTGCTCCTCGCCGGGGCTGTGAGCATCCCCCGGGGTCTGCAGCCAAGGCCAGGCTGGGTGAGGCAGGGGTCTGGGCAGCGTGGGGCCGGGTTATCTGTCTGCAGAGCTCCGTGCGCAGCAATTAACCTCAAGAGAGCAGCCGCGGCTCCTGCCAAGAACCACATTAGGTGTGTGTGGCGGCGTCTAGACGTGAGAGACCAGAGGCCTTGATCTGGAGGAAGGCGGCTCCATCCCTTCCCCCACTCCTTGCCCACCACCCCACAGGGACCCCCTCGCTGGGGTCTGGCCAGCATCGAGGATGGAGCACCAGGAGGGCTGTGGGGACAGGGCCGGGAGGCTGGGCCGAGCCCCGAATCCCTCTGTGTGGGAGTGATTCCAAAGAGCTCCACGCTGGGCTATTAAACCAGGACTCTCTCGCCTGGCACATGGCATGGCACGGCATCCTCATGGCTGCACACCCCCAGGTCCCCAGCTGTCGGTGGGAGGAGGATGAGAAGGGTGGTTGCAAGCACTACCTGAGCCATCTCCCACCAGGAGATGTGACAAGCATCCCATGAAGCCAGCAGCAAACCCTGGGATGAGCCCTGGAGTAGGGATGGAGTTGGGAAGAGACACAGCTCGCTGCTTCCCCACGCCAATCCTGTCACCTGGGGCAGGTGGGATGGAGCCAGGCGGGCACCGTGGGGGCTGGGCACCCTCCCTGTCAGTGCCCCTCACACCCATGACACCCCCTTGCTCTCACCTCCCGGGTGCAGCCACCCCAGACGGCTGCAGGATGCTGGGGAGAAGAGATTTTCCCGACGTTAATTAATTAAAATAAACAGCAAATTAAATACAGCAAAATTAAAATAGCTCCGGAAATTAATTTTCAACAAAACCCACCTGGAAAGGCTGGATATTTAAAGAATTAATGGAGCCCTCTGAGACCATAAAGAACCACTGAGCTCCCAGCATCCACCAGCCCCCTCCGAGCCTGCCCGAGGACCCAGCACTGTGGGGAAGCTGGGATGGGACCCTAGAATGGGACCTTGGGAAGGGACCCAGGATGGGACCCGCACCTCCTGGCAGCTCTTGCCTTGCAGCTGCCTGCACATGCCTGCTGCTGCCACACTGGGAGGATGCTGCAGAAGGATGCAGGGATGCTCCACACCATCCCAGCGGGAAGCACGGGCCCCAGCTCTGGCTTGGCTTGACACAGGGCTCTGCCCGGACACTGAGCTCCTGCCAGTTTTGCCCGGAGGCTGGGGGCAAATGTTGTGGTCCCTGTGTGACCTGCTTGAGCACGAGGACGTCCCCGTCACCCTCCTGGCCAGAACCCACTGCACTGAGGGAAACACTGACCTCCAAACCCCATCTGCCTGGGTGCTCTGGGCCCCCCACAGCTCTCCCCACGCATAATCCCCCCCGGCCAAGGCGGGATTACTGTGCAAACCGGCTGCGCAGCCGGACAAAGCTCCTTACCAGGCACGGCGGGTGGATCGAGGGACTCCCGAGGGGCCCGGCGAGGCGCGGGCCCGGCTCCGGGCAGGCAGCGGACGGGCCGAGGTGCCGGGGAGCATCCCCGCGCCCGGCCGGGCTCCGGCCTGAGACCAGGCACAACTCGTCACACGGTCGGGGTGTGCCAAACCACCCAGGGCTGGGAGGCCCATCCGGCGCCAGCCCTCCCACGGCCAAGGCGGCGTTTCCTCTCCCTGCGCCCAGCGTGTGCACAGGCGCAGCGGCACAGACACCGGCGGGCGAGAAAAGGCTCCGGAAGGAAATGGAGAAAGCAAGACGAAGCTGGCAGGTGGAGAGCAGGAGGGGCCGCGGTCGCCTCCGCCCCGGTGCGGGGTGCCAAGGGGCATCTGGGGGTCCCCACCTCGCCGGGGTGCCCGGCTGCGCTGCCAGCACTGGGCTGCTCTACTTCACCATCCGGGGAAACTGAGGCACGGCGGCCGCAGCTTCATGCGGAGCCGCTCGCTCTCCCGGGGAGGGAAACGCTCCCCCCCGCCGCGGCCGGGATGACACCAGCTCCCCATCCTCCTCCCGCTCCACCCTGTTCCTGCAGGAACCCAGGAGTCCGGGCTACGGGCAGGCAGCCAGGGCCTCCCTCCTGCCTGCACCTCCCGCCCTGCCTGCTCCGGCGCCCGCGGCCGGCTCCGGCCCTCGCTCCCGCATCCATGCCCGGTTCACGCCGGCACACACCTTCCCACCGCGTGTCAGGGCGACCTTGGAGCGCTGCCGTGGCCGCTCCGTGCCAAACTTCCCGGCGATGCCCACGGCACAGCCGGGGGTGACGGATCGGCAGGAAGGGGGATTTTTTTCCCCCATTTGTTTATTCGTTGGGTGGGTTTTTCCCCTTGCTGTAGACAAAGGCAGGCTGTGTGCCCAGGCGCAGGGTCCGGAGGGTGCCGGCGGTGCCGGGACCCTGTGGTGATGCCGGGCCAGCCGCGCCGGGGGCTCTGGGTGGCCGGTTTCCTCCGCACACAGATGGCTGTTTCGACTCAGTCGAGCGCTTGACCTAAATCTCCTCCTGATCCACGGGAGCTGCAGTCCCTCAGCAGCACAGCTCAAGGCAAGGAGGAGGAGGAGGAGGATGAAGGGGGGGACCGCGGCCAGCTGCGGACTGGCGGGAGGGTCGTGCCGGAGGGCCCCCACCCCGAGTTTGGCAGCAGGGCCGGCGGAGGCGGCAGAGCAGGGAAGGAGGGAGGGAAAGGGGGGTGGAAAGGAAAAAAGTCTCCCACGCTTCGAGCTCCAGCGCTGGCCGCCCGCGCCTGCGTGCTGCACCCACCGGGACGGGGCAACCGCCCCGCCGGGCTCGACGCCCCGGCAGACCACTTCCTCGGAGAGGGGCCCGGCGGAGGAAGCTCCAACGGCTCGAAAGTTTCGCCTGTGACTCAACCGCTGGCTGGGGTGACGGAGCCGACCCCCGCAAAGGGGGGGCCCTGGGATCCCAGGGGTTCGGGGCATCTGGGTGGGGGATTTTTTTGGGTTCCCCAGACGAGGGTTGTCTGCGAGGCATGGCGCTCCACCCCCAGTGTCGGAGCAGCCCAAACCGGCTTCCCAGCGACAGCAGAAAGCTTTTAAAATCCCCTACGCGCGGCATGACTCACTCCAGAGCCAGTGCCCAAAACAAGCTCCGACACGGAGAGGAATGGCGAGAGCAGGGATGCTGGGGGCGGGCAGGAGGGGCTGGGGAGGGCCGGGGAGGGGGAAAGGGGGAGACAGAAGGAGGGAGAGAAAAGAGAAGAGGCAGAAATAACAGCATCTGAAACTCTGCCTGCTGGAGGCTAATTGGTTCCGGCACAGCCTGGTTTGTTTGGCAATGTTTCCTCTAATCCTTCAGGCTCCGCGCTCCCGGCCCCAGGGACATGGGGACATCTCGACACCCGGCCAGCGCCACTGCGGCACTCCCAGCTTGGACCCCCTCCCACTCGGGGATACAGAAGGATGATGCTGCGACCGGCACTGCCCACCCTGGGGTGCGCCCGAATCCTTCAGGCTCTGCACTCCCAGCCCCAGGGACACGGAGACATCTCAACGCCCAGCCGCTGCCTCTGTGGCACTGCTGGCTTGTATCCCTCTCCCACCCTGGGATGCTGAGGGGTGATGCTGGGACCATCCTGAAGTCCTCCTGGGGCGGCACCCTGCTGTGGTGACATCCTGGGAATGGGATCCGTGGTGACACCCCTGAGGTCCCCTCCCGCAGCGCTGGGCACAGGGGTGCTCAGAGGGCTGGGCAGCGATGGCTGGGGCGGCAGAGGGAAGGGAGGGGAAGGGACGGGAAGGGAGGGGAAGGGAAGGGGGGCCCCCACAGCCCAGCATGGCCAAGCCAGAGCACTAGCCAAGAGTCGGCAGCTTTGTTCCAGGTGCCGGCTCCCTTTTTTTCATTAGGCTAATGGGATGCGGATGCATTATTCCATTCCACATGCTGCTAATGAACCACTCAGGCCAGTGCATTTGCATTAATGTGCAAAGCACTGGAGGAGGGCGGAGTGGCTGCATCTGGCCAAGGCTGACCTTCCCTGCACCGCCCAGCCTCCCCAAGCCGCGCTGCGCTCCCACCACTCTCCCACCACCCCACCGGACCCAGGAACTCCTCGGGATGGCTCCGACGCACATTCCAGGATACCATAACCAGCCCTGAGCTACCTCATGCTTGCTGCCCACGTTGTCCTCTTGCCTGTACCCTGCGAGCCAGCTCCACCACCCCTTCCCATACGGATCATGGATGACGCCCCCCTGCCAGTGCCCCACTCTGTACCCTGTCCCCAATGCAAAAGCGACCACAGCATTCCTCCTGTGCTCTTCACTGCTCCCCAGAAGAGATCACTCCCACCTCCTGCACGGAAACCTGCTCCGCATGTCCCTCCTCCCTGGTTACATGTACTGGGACCTCCCAGCACCACCCCCAGAGCTCCCTTCCAGCACCCCAGGGGAGCAGGGGGCCCTCTCCCAAGCCCCTCCACCCCAGAGCTGGCAGGCAGCGCTGGGCGCGGGCGTCACTGGAGCCCTTGGGTTGTTTGTTACGGCTCCCAACTGCCTCTGTCCCCGGAGAGGTTTCGAAGGCGAGTGACCCACGAACTGGAATGTGCAAAGCCTCCAGCAAACAGAGCCAGCTGCCTGCGCCCGCGCAGGGGGGGTGGTGAGGGGAGAGCAGCCGGCCCCGTGCCTCGGCACTGCCCAGCGCGGCCCAGCACAGCACGGCACAGCACGGCACGGCGCAGCATGGCACAGAATGGCACAGCATGGCTGCACGGCCCTGATGTCTTCCCAAAGTGGACAAGCACCTGACTGAGATAAGAGCAGCCCATTGGTCTTGACAAGTCCCCAGTGCCATCAGCCATCGTGAAGGCCCCCAGGTCCCCATGTCCCACTTCCTTCCTTCCTCCCAGCCTGTTACTTGGCAGCACATCGCCTCCCAGACCTGTGCTGGGATCGTGCTTTGCCCCTTGCCTGTCTGCAGGACACGAATCCTTGGGCGGCCGAAGGAGCTCTAAGACATGGGACAACACAGCAGCAGTGACAGACCCCCGGCCTTGGTCTTTTCACCTCCCCAGGTGCTGGAAGGCTCCCAGCTGGAATCAGTGTGGATGAGCACGGCTCCGCTTGCCCTGGGTGGGCATGGCAGGGTCTCAGCAGCTTCGTGCCCGGCAAGCGTGCGAAGCCCCCGCACTCGAGCGCGTGCATGCGGGTGTCTGGGTTTGTCACAGCCCGGTGAGCAAGTTAATCTCAGGCTCCCTGACACGTGGAATAAAATCGCGATCCCATAATGGAATTCATTCGTCTTCCTGTCCAAGCAAAGAACAAGCCCCCCACTGCCCGCTGGGGCTGGGGCTGGGCCAGGCCAAGGTGGCCAGTGCCCAGCTCCCAGCTGGGGGTCCCTGCCTGCACCCACCCTCCTCCCTGCCACGGGACCGGACTGGCACTGGAGCGATGTTCCTGTGAGTGGAAACACAGGAAGGTGCCAAACACTGGGTGCCACAAAGTGTTCCCTTCGCAGGGGACATCAGCCATGTCTGCAGGGGCAGCTGGGGTCACCGAGGAGGGATAAATTCCCCCAGGGCAATCTAGGATCCTGTCGTGCTGGAGGGCAGGCATAGCACTCATGAGGGGGGAAAGGGAAACTGAGGCAGGAGGTGGTTTCAGGAAAGGGCAGTCCAGGTGGCATGAAGAGGACAGGGGAAGATGTCCCTCTGTCCTTGTGTCTTTCTATCCCTGCAGCTCCTTCTCCACTGCCAGTGCCTTGGCCAGCCCTGGTGCAGAGGACCCATGCCAGGGACTTTGCAGGGATGGCACCAGTTGAGGCACCCATGGGGGACTCCAGCACATCCCCAGGGACTGCCTCACCCACAGCCATGGGTACAAGTAATGGGGAAAATCTCAGGAGTCTGGGCAGGGCAGGAGGCCACAGGGTTGCCATGTTGCTCTGTGCCTCATTTTCCCTCTGGCACCCACGTTGAGGCCACCCCCAGGCAGGAAAGTGGCCCAGCAGCCAGTAGAAGAGGAGGACGAGGCAGAGGAGGAGGAGAAGGAGGAGGAGAAGAAGGAGGAGGAGAAGAAGGAGGAGGAGAAGGAGGAGGAGGGCTGCTCCTTCTTGGGCACACAAAGCCCCTTTCATAGGGGCCGAGTTTGGGTTTCCTCTGCCAGCCCAGCACCTCACTCCCTCCTGCCCTGCCAGAAACGCTGTGGTCAGAGTGGGAAGCTGGCGGGTGGGACACCTGGGGGGGACACAGGGACCTTCAGGTGGCTTCATCCCTCACCCTGACCATCCCCCTGATTTTCGCCTCCTGTCAGCTTTTAATTATACCCCTAATAAAAGTCGCTTTGCAGGGGAACAGGAGCTTTGTTGCTCAGGAGCTCATCTGCTCCTGCTGCTCCTTTCCTGCTTTAAACTGTAATCCTCAGCTGGGGACACTGCAATTAGCCACCATGGAGCTGGGCACCGTGTCACCGAGGATTAGGGCTCCCTTCAGTGGGGAGCTGGGGGACCCAGCCCTGGTGTGGGTCGATGTCTCTTTGCAAGATGAGGTCTCCCCCCTACAGCCCCCAAAAGAGGGGGATGAGCTTAAGAGCCCCTCTGAGCCAGGCATTCCCCAGCCGACCTCCTTCGGCACCCACTACCCTGCACCCTGCACGGCATCAGTGCCACTGGGCTGTTTTTGTGGAGCACGGGACCCACACAGCCTCTCTGCCAAACCCCCGCACAGACAGACCCAAGCAGGTCTTCCTGGGGGTTGGGTGGCTTTGTACAGTGTGACTCTGGGGACAACAATGGAGATGGGAAGACCAACAGGAGCCTCAACCCACACTGCATGTCTGTGAACACTGGTGCCCATCCCCAAGGCCCTGTGTCCCCGAGGGGGGGGGTGTATGGGGGTGGGGGGAAACTGAGGCACATGGCACCAGGTACCCACAATGCACGCACTGAGAAGCTGGGGACAGATGTGACACTGGTGCAGTTTCGGTGACGTGGGACCCTCGTCCACGGCGCAAAGACCACGTCTACAGCATGGCAAAGGGGTCGCTGGACGCCTCGAAGCCCCTGAAAGGAGCCCGCGCGTCGCTCCCGGGTGCCTGTCGCCAATCAGCCTCTTCCCGGGGCTGGAAGGGGAGCGCGGGCGCTCGTTAGCAGCCGCTCATTAAGAGCCCTCCGGGAGGATGAAGGTACCGGGGGCACCTGCACCTCCGTTTAATGAGCTGCAGCACCATTCAGTGTTGGAGGGGACCTCGGGCACGGTGGGGGTGCTGGTGCGGGGACTGTCCCCACCCTGACCCCCACCCAAAGCAGGGGGTGGGTCCCTGTGCCGGCGTGGCCATGGGAAAGGAGGAACGCGGGGAGTTGAGTCATGGTGACAACTGCAAACGGCAGTGGCAGCTGCTGCCAGGAATACCCCGAGGTCCCCACCAGCGCCGGGGGGCACCCTGGGGACTCATTCCCCCTCCGAGCCAGCACCCACGGGCGCTGCACAGAGAGGGTGACCGCGGCCAGAGTGGGATAGCAGTGCCGGGGCACGACAGGACCTCTGGGACCTCAAGGTGGGGACCTTCCCGCCCTGGGTGCCCCCAAACTGAGAAGGGGACTGCCATCCTGCCCCCAAGGACCTCACCCAGCACGCAGAGCTCCCAGTCTAACCATTAAACCACAGCCTCACACAGCACCTAGAGGGGACCCCCTGGGGGGAATCTCCCGGGTGCCCCCCACACGGGGACGATGCGTCCCCAAGCCAGCACCCAGCCCCGCAGGACGCCCGGGTCCCCACGCTCGCACCCACCCGCATGGGGCTCTCCCTCGTTAATGTTTACTCGGGCTCGTTAGCGCCAGCATATCGCCATGGCAACCCTGCAAGCTGCGCGTCGCCATCCGCGCCACTGTCGTGAGGCTTGGGGACGTCCCCACGCGTGGGGTCACCGCGGGCACCCACTCCGGACATGTGGGGCTGGGGGACAGGGTGGGGGGCAAGGGGTCGGGGGACNCACCTCCCCGCCGGGATGGCACGGCTCGGTGTCACCCTGCCGGGGTGACAGCACCGGTCGCTCACCCCCAAAGCGCCGCCGCCACACCAGGGCTGCAGGCGCGTGCGGGCACTGCCAACACGCCTCGGTGCTGCATTATTTATAAACTGGAGGAGCAGAGGGTTCGGCAGCAGCTGCAGAGCCCTTGCGGGCCGCCCTGCCCGGCGTCACGCAGCCACCGAGCCCCACTGGCACGGTGGCACCGCAGCCCCGGCAGCCAGGAGGGACAAGGCTGCCTGTGGGGCTGGCAGAGCCACAGGGCACCCAGATGTCACCCTGGCGTCCCCTTGGATGTTGCAGGCGGCTGGTGTAGCACGTGGGAATGTCTTGTGTGTCCCTGTGTCCCCTGTGCTGGCACAGCACCCCAACCTGCCTCCTGCCACTTCAACCTGCTCTTACCACCCCAGCCTGCCTCCTGCCACCTCAGCCTTCCTACTGCCACTCCAACCTGCTCCTGTCACAACCTCCCTCCTGCCACCCAACCTCCCTCTTGCCACCTCAAGCTCCTTCTTGTCACCCCAACCTGCCCGCTGTCACCCCAGCCTGCTCCTGCCTCTGCGTGACCTCACTGCAGATGGAGCTGGGTGATGGCAGCAAAGGGGTGTCCCCATGCCAGGCCAAGCCGGCCCCCCCGTAGCACATGGCCGAGCCCCGGCTGTACCACAGCTCTGTGCACGGGAGTAGGATGTGGCCCCAGCATTTTCTCCCACCATGGGCTCTGTTGGCTACGGCAAACAGGTTTTCCTTAAGCTTTGCAGAATCCACCCACCTCCTCCCCCCTACGAGTCCCACCTCCAGGCTGATGGGGAGAAAGAAGGAGGGGGGTGAAAGGCTGAATTGGGGCTTTTAATTTTTCATTATTAATTTCCCATCGACGCCGAGAGGCACCGGGGCTCTCTCAGCCGCCCCCAGCATCGCCCCCCGCGCTCCCGCGCGCACTCCCGGAGCTCTGCACCGGCTGAAGCCGAGCCAGGCTGCCGATAGGATTAATTCTGCATGACTGCCCATCTCCGCGGGGGGATCTAAGACCCTCAGGCCTGCAGCAATCTTTAAAATTCCTCCAGCCCAACTTAATTCCCTCTTCCTGCAGAGCTGGCGCATCTGCTGCAGTCAGGCACGGAGAGAAGGAGACGGAGGGAGAGGGGGGGACGACGGGCACCCAGGACCGCCGTCGGCTCCGGCGCCAGGCGGTGGCCCTGCTATGGTGGTCGTGGTCCTGCGTTGTCACTGTGGGGTCACCCAAAGCCACGCCGGTCACCCATCCCATCCCTGTGGGCGGTTTGTACTGGGGATGAGGGAAACTGAGTCACAGTGGGGCAGCCCTCGATGCAGGGTTCCCCCGTTTCCCCTTAGACAGGGGATAGATGCAGCCCCCTAAACTGTTGTCGCCTCCATGTCCCTGCTGTGACTCCCCAAAGCAGGAGATTGATGTAAAAATGTATTTTTTTCATCACCTGTGAGCTCTGCCTCTCCAGGTGGGTCTCATTAAGCACCGCCCCCCCCACCTTCCGCTGTCCCAAAGGACAGACTCCCAGAGTCGAACATCATCCAGGAGCATTCAGGGCTAAGATTCCCTGGATCTTGGGATGGCTCACAGAAACAGAGCTACTGCTTGGGAAAGGCAGCTTGGGGGCAAAGCCTCCCCTCCTCAGCCTCTCTTCCAGAAGACGAGCACCCAGCGTCACCCGGAGGCTGCGCACACCCATCCTCATCCCCGTGGGACCCCCTGCCCGTTCAGCCACCTCTGAACAGCGTCAGGACAAGGAGCCCGGCCAAGCTGGGGGGTACTCCCCCCAAGCCCCCGCCATGCACCGCGGCAGCCTGGGGACGGCCGCGTGTCCCCGTGCTTTGAAGGCTCAGCCGCCGCACCGAGGCTGGCAGCCGGCGGGCAGAGCTAACCTTCAGGGGGTGATGGGGAGAGGCCGTGGCAGGATGGAGGGATGGATGGAGGGATGGACGGATACAGCCACCGTGCTCCAAAGCCTGCTGCACCCGCCATACGCCCAGCACCATGGCCGCCTTCCCAAGGTGCTGGCGTGGCCAGGTCCAGGAGAACCATCCCTTTTGCCTTCTTGCCTCCAAGTTGCCCAGCTCACCAGGCAGCTGAGGAGCGCAGCCCAGCCCAGCTGCTGGCGGAGCTGCGGATACATGCATTTAAATCACTTATATCTTTACTTTCTCCTGCGCTGGCTGTGAGATGGGCTTTTTTTTGCATGCGTAATTAGGGGGTGGAACAGATGGCGGAGGGTTCGTTTAAAGTAATGCATCCATTAAAATAACCTTCGCTGTCGGGGACTGCGCTCCGACAGGGGCCTGTTTCACCGGGGGTGGTGGGGAGGGCGGGGGGGCTTTGTCTGGTGAGGAGGGGGGGGTTGGACATTGGGAAGGGGGATGGAGCGCACGTTCCCTGTGGGATGCACCATCCTGGATCATGGGATGAAGGATACACCAACCCGTGTTGTCACGAGTCAGTTGGGAAGAGAGCCGGGGCCAAACTACGATCAAACTGGGGGCAAACTGGAATTGAACTGGTACTCTTCAGGGCTCAGTTTCCATGGCAATATGATGGCAGTGAGATGGTGGGGACGCAAAACCCAGGTTGGGGAGGATGCCAATGGTTCTTGAGGCAGGCATAGTGCTTGTGGGTACCCAGGGGTACCCTGTCCAGAGCTGCCCCCCATGGGGACTGTGCCCACCTCTGTCCCCCACCCACCAGAGAACCCAAAATATGCCTGAGGAGGACATTGCCAGGAGGCACCAGCCGTCTCTCCTGTTTCAAGCCCCAGGTTCCTGGGAGAGGCAGGAGGGCTTTGTTCAGGCACCGGAGGAGCGGAGGCCAGAGAAAGCAGGAATGCCCTGCCAGCTCTTGTGTTTCACTCCCAAGGAATGCCGGGGAGGGGAGGGGAACACTGCTCCCCCCCTTCCCGCCCCGTTGGGCGCCCAGCCCGGCTGCAGGGTGCTGAGGCTGGGAGGAAGAGGAGGGAAGAAGGATGGGGAGGCGGGCGTCGTGCGGATGCCGTGGTACCACCACGTGCAGCCGGGGCTGGCAGCGGGTGGGCTGGGGAGGGGGGGACACGCGATGACACACACCCGGGGTGACACGGTGATGCCAAGCACTGCCTCAGCTGGAGCAAATAATTCTGAGCAAGAGCTGCTGAGCAAACAGCACACCCCTCTCTGGAAGGAAAGGAGGGAGCACCCACTAAAGGAAAGGAGGGGTACCCACTAAATTTTGGGGGTGCAGAGAGGCCAGAGAAGAGGATGGGGAAGGGTGAGAGCAGCAGTGGCGCCAGAGCCACCCAAGCATGTTCAAATATTTAGTGTGCACTTGCGAAGGTGCTTCTGCTGCCTTTAGGGCATCGCTGTGTTGGAAGCATCAGAGAGGTGGGAACTGGGGGGATGGGGAGCAAATGCCAGGGATGTGCTGCAGGGGGGATCTTTCTTTTCCAGCTGGGCTGGGAGGGCCAAGGCATGGGGAGCCCAGGAAAGGCTGGGGTAAGCCCAGCTTTGCCCTGAGCCTGGCCCCTGCCTTGTCACCCCCTCCCTGGCCACAGCTCCCAGACCCCATGGGACTGCACACCCCTCCATTTTCCTCTTCCTCCTCTTCCTCCAGCCCCACGAGACTCGCTGGTTCACCACATTCCTTCTCACTGGCACCCTGGGGTGTCCCCAAGCACTGTCACGGCCTGGGGGACAGCCGGTAGCTCTGGCAACGTGGCGCGTGACATCTACAGCACCGGTAAAGTGCCGAGGGCGGCGATGTCAGGTGCTGGGGCAAGGGACCAAGGGGACATGTGGGATAGCAGGGCTCAGTGGGGACCGCTGGAGAGAAGCCAGCAGCCAAGAGGGGATCATGGCAGGACATGAATCATGGGTGACAGAGGTCCCTGGGCCAGCAAAGTCCCCAGACCCTCCGTTCTGACCTCCCCAGCCCCACACACCAAGGCATCAAGGAGGAGCTGCTGTGCTGGCAGAATGAGGCACACCAGTTTTGCCCCATTCCTGCATCATTCTCCAGCCACCAAGCCCCTGCCCCACCACCCCCACTCCCGTTCACTGATCCGAAATTCCCTCTACTCACCCCTGTCGTCTCACCTGCCAGCACCTCCCCATCAAACGCCAGAGTCTCCCCCTGCCTCTCTGGGTGTTTTGCGAGCTCCCTTTGGTGCACCCCAGCACAGTGAGCTCTTCCCACTCCCCAGCCAGCAATCCGCCGGGAAAAACCGGTCCCAAAAACCTTCCCCACATCCGCGCCAGCTCTGCGGGTCTGGGGGGGCCGCGGCCGGCCCCCTGCTCGCCAAGAACAATAGCGCCTTGTTCCAGCCCAGCTCCGTCCTCTCCTCCCTGGGCAAAGCCCTGGCCACTCTCACCTCTACGTTCCTCTCGCTGTTTCCCAGCTCCCTCCTGCCAAATCCCCGTTCCCGAGTGCTTCTCCTCCCCGCGGGTCCATATTAAGCTACATTCTCCTTTCAGCTGGGTGGAAAACAGCAGTAATAACCATGTGGAGAGAGCCGTGCCCCCCACCTCCACTTCCCTCCCACTTCGGGGTTCAAATTTCATTTCAGCAAAAAAGCTTCCCCCGCCTCCAATTTCTTCCCCCAAACCGAGTCGCTGTCGTCGCGTCTGATCTCGGCAGGGGCCGTATGGATGCTCAGCTCCTCCTGGTTCAGGATCTGCTGCCAATCTGGACCTTGCAAACTGGTTCTCACACAGCTCCCGCGTAGCACCTCCCTCCCAGCAGTTATTGTCCCTCCTCAGCCACCCCAAACCAGCACACTCTCCTGCCACCCTGCTCCCTTGTCACACTTCCATCCGATTTCACTGCCACCTTGCTCCTCTGTCACCCTGCTCCACTGTCACCCTAGTTCTCTGCCACCTTGCTCTCTGCCACCCCTTTCCCATGGCACCCTGTTCTCCTGCTCCCCCTTCATCCCATCCCATTCCCTGCCACCCTGATCCACTGTCACCCTGCTACCCTGTTCCCCTCTGACCCTACTCTCCCTGTCACCCTCTTTTGTTGTCACTACACTCCATGCCCCCCTGCCCTTCTGTCACCCCACTCCCAACGCCGTCCCTGCTCCCTGTGCTGCTCATCTGGTGCTCCACAGGGTGCTCCGGCCCCTGCTTCTGCTGGGCACATCCAAACCAAACCAAACCAAACCAAACCAAACCAAACCAAACCAAACCAAACCAAACCAAACCAAACCAAACCAAACCACCAACTTCACCAGGCAAGATTTATTCCTGGCGTTTTCCCGGGGGGCCAGTGGGGCTGGCAGCTGGCAGGGAGCAGAGCGTCCCTGCTGCCTCCAGCCCGGCAGCCTCCCTCTTTCCTGCAGCTGAGGAGCTCATCTCCCTCGCCCAAGGCGCTCCATCCTCCTCCAGATATTTTAGGCCCAGGTTTTGCAAGGAATGTTCAGGCGCTGAGCCCAAGCCGATGCGCTGAAGTCAGCAGGAGGCGAAGAGGGAAGAGGAAAGAGGGAAGAGAGAAGAAGGGAAAGTGTGCGTAGGGCTTGAGGCCCTGGAGGCGGCAGCAGCAGCAACTGAGGGATGGGATGGCATGGCATGGCATGGCATGGCGCTCCCTCTGCCTGGAGCTGGTTTAGTGGTGGGAAGGGCAGAGGATTGGAGCTGGAGGACACCAGAACTGCTTTGCTCTCCCTCTGAGAGGATCAATACCACCACATTCTGCCTCTCTTCAGTCTCCCCGCATTGTGCCAGGCCGGACTGCACCAACGCTCTCCCTTCAGCATGCCATGGGATTTGGAAGGGGAAGGGGGATCCCCAGCACTGTCAGTGCCCTTCAGTGGGGAGGGGAAGGAGGTATTTTTGCCAGGTGTGTCCCCTGCCAACACCTGCCTAGACCCACCTTAGCATCCAGGATCTCTGAGCCAGCCTCACCCCTGTACATCAGTCTTTGCCTGCACACCAAACCCTTCCTGTGCACATCAACACTTGCCTGTATACCAAACCCTGCCAGAACACCAAACTCTGCCTGCAAAATAAACTCGGCCCATGCACACCAATCCCTGCCTGCACTCTGTCTTGTACACCAAACTCCCTGCACAGCAAACTGCCAGCACACCAAACTCCACCTGCACACCAAACCCTTCCTGCACACCAGTGTCTGCCTGTGCACCAAACTCTGTCCACACACACCCCCTGCACACCAAACCCTGCCGGCACAGCCAACACTCCCAGTGCTGCCCATGCACGTGCTGACACCTCCCACTCACACTCCCCTTCCTGCTCGCACCCCACTGACCCCCGGCATCGCCCCAAGCGCCCGCAACCCACCCACCGCCACCCCGGCACCAGGACAGCTCACCACCCCTCTGGGCCCGGCTCAGCGTCCGGGGGGCTTCTCGCAGCGCCGAGGGAGTCCCCGGCACACGCCAGCCCCTGTCACGGCCTCGCTGGCACGCCGCGGCCGACGTGCTCCGACAGGTGAGCCCCGGGGCAGCGTTCCTGCCTGGGCCGGCAACTGTCCCCACCGGGCAGCCGGTTTGCCGGCATGTTCCTTCCCAGCACGTCCCTCCCTCCTTCCCTCCATATCCAGCCTCTCTCGGCCGGCGAAAGGGGGGAGCCGACAGATTTTAATGAGCTCCCCGGAGGCATCGCTCCGCACCCCCCATCCTCCCGCCTCTTCCCGCGCCCGGGAACCGATGCTCTGAAACACAACCCTCGGTGGCAAGCCTGGAAAAAAACCACAGGGCACATTTCCCCCCGCCTTTTCCCTTCCCTCCTCGCCTCCCCCAGCTTTTTTTTTGCTCTCCTGCCGATGCCAAAGACCCAGCCGGGCTCTTGTGCTTTCACTCGCAGCTGCAGCTGCCGATTTTCGCTGTAAGCCCTTGTGCCTAGAAGGCCCAGAGCGAGGGATTCTGGGACGCGGTGATTGAAGACAGCACCAGCACGGAGACCATTGCTCAGACTTTCCCTGTCTGTCGCCCCAACGCTCAACCCACAGAGAGTGAGGGAAAAAAAAAAAGAAAGAAAAAAGGGAAAAAGGAAAAAAAAAAAAAAAAGAGAGATGGAGAAGGAAAAAAAAATAAAAACCACCGGACTGGCGCTCGCCCCTTCCCACCCACGCCGAGAACATGCTCTGCTGTGCCGGCACCGAGCACCCGGGCAGGCAGCACATAGGGATGGGGTGGGCCCCAGCCCTGTGACACCCTGGTGAACTCCGAATCCAACACCAAATCCCACCAGAAGTGCGCTGGATCCCTCCCACTGTTCAACCCACTGTACATCACCCTAAAAACTCCCAGTGGGGAGCTAAGCACAGCCCAGTTATTTCCCTTTTGTGTTATTTTTAAGGAAAATAATAACAAGGCAGCTTTTGAGCCACTGTCTGCAGCACAGGGTGAATACTGGGGTGTGGGTGCGAGGGGTGGTCATAAATGAGCACGATGCCAGGTCCTCGTGGGAAGCCCAACGCTCACCACAGCACTGGGGCTGCCAGGATGTGCCCCAGAGCCAAGCAAACACCCTGGGAACATGCCACCGTGTCCCCACTGCATGCAGAACCCCCTGAGGAACAAGGTCCCCAGCACCCTAGGTGTCCAGACATGCCTGGGAAGGTCCCATGGGATCAAATCCTTGCCCTCCACCATGCGCATGGGGCCAAGGCATCGCTCAGCATGTGCCCTGAGGCAGAGCAGGAACAACTCCAGCCGGGATGGACGGATGGATGGACACGCCATGGGGAGAGAGGGAACCAGGCTGTGGCCCCACGCACCCCTATGCCGGCCACAGGAGGGGATGTGCTGAGAGCATCTCCTGGCCAGCTGAGCCCTCACATCCCAAAAACCTCCCCCAGCATCACCGGCTCCCCAAGGACCATGACCGGACCACACGGCGCATCCAGCCCCGAAGTTTGGCGGGCAGTGGGGCGGGGAGGGGACGGCAGTGGGGGAGGACACACATCTGCGACGCATTCAGGGGCCGTCCCGCATCCGGGCAGCCCGGCCACAGCCCAGCATCCAGCCGGCCGGCCCCAGGGGGGAAACGCTGCCATATCACCAGGCAAAAATCCCCCCCACATCCCTCCCGCTCCTGTTACCGAGCCCGGAAGAAGGAAACAGCCCTCCCCACCGCTGCCCTGTTTACCAAGAGCTGGTTCCAAGCACTCGGGAGAATAGCAGGAGCATTTCAAGGCCCTGTTTCCACTCGGCTGACACACACTATTTATAGAAGCCCACAATTCTCCCAGAGCTTTCCTCGGGATCTCAGCAGAAATAGCCTGCCCCGGGTCTCTGCTGCCTCCTCTAAGGAGGCCAGGGCAGCGCCAGCCCCCCCAGGCTTCCCATAACCTTCCATGGGCTTCCACGGCTTCTCCTCTGCCGGCCGCCCCGCTCCGGGGATGTCCTTGGCTACCCCGTCCCCGCCACGGTG